>JASANE010002095.1:0-10512 GCA_030248225.1 Trileptium ribeirensis
ATGACGTTGATTTGAACATTTTGTTGCTCTAAGCTGCTGCAAAATTATTAAAAGTCCACGCGTTACTGCAGCGCAGACCAGAATTAACAGCCTCACGCAGTCGTATAGATATAAGAGATTAGTCGGCATAGTCAGGCTTTTTAAGGCTGGCAAGGCTTGGACTACACCAGGCCTTCAGTTCCACTGATATCATTGAAATACCGCGTATTTGAGTTGAGCTTTATTGCTATGCACTAAACAGCCAAATGGGGACATAAAAATCCATTGCTACAACATTCCCAAATCTCATTTTGAGTCTGATTTTGCCATTTTACTGAACATGATTTCTATTCTATTTCAATATCTATTCAATTCCCATTCATTGTTCATGAGGACCATGTTTTGTTACAAAACTCACAAAACTTGGATTTTATACTATGCGTTTTCTTTGTTATGTCACGAGGCGCAATGGGTACATTAGTGGTGTAGCATGCTAATCAAGCGAAGGGCGAGGGAGCGATGGAGCGGCGCTAAGGAAACATCGCGGCAACCGCAGTATGGCGATTGTTTCCATGTTTGACAATTTTCGGAAGGCGTTATCCGTTACCAGAAACCATTTACAACTCAACAAATCTCAAAACTATCTTCACCCTTTTTCAAGCATATCACTGTTATTGCCGCTTCTAGCATTCCTCTTAGCCATTTGCATATCGACATTGTTTCAGAAGTTATTAGCTAACAATCTTTCGCGACGATTAGCGACACTCCCGCCCGGAAGTGCTGCCCCACCTCTGTTCGTTATTCCTAGATACAATGTCTCCCTGGTGATCTCGCTTGATTGCCAGATTTTCCTTTACTAGTTTATAACTAATATATTTCAATTTTGGAACCAGTTTCACCCATTCTAGCCACAACGTTCGAAAGCCCCCGTGGTTGATATGAAATTCGTCGCGATCGAAAAGTTCCGAGTGACTAAAATTACCGTCGCCAAATGGTTGACCAGGCAGGTTGAACCAATTCAGACACAAAATACTTGTACCTGAAAGCTGTTTCTGGATCCAGTCGGAATGTTGGCGAGCAGCGCGAACCGAAGGGTGCGGGATGGCACCGCTCACCAGGAATGTGGTTTCTGGGAAACTTGTTGAAGCCGATTTGATGACAGGACCCAAATAATTCCAATATTTCTCCCACATTCGTCGATCCCGCTGAGCATCGTTAACCCCGCCATTGATAATAACTACTGCAAAGTACCACAAATCTATTTTCCTGACTTCGAGCTCCCATGCTAATTCTCGGAAAGTTGCCCCCGAAATGGCGATTACCTGACCACCATTTATAGATTCGACGTGACGACACTGACTGTCTGATAGTAGTAGGACGGTACCACCGAAGGCTGTCGGCAAGTTGAATATTTCGCGCTGAAGATGACGGACTCCGAATTGTGACTCCAAATGATGATTCAAATGCATGTGTAGAAGCTTCGTCAAAGCATTGCCGTAGAGGTTGAACCCTGGAAAGTCGTCGCGAAGTGATGCCGGTCCGGAGCGTAAACCACAAGCCCACACATAATCCGGCTTAACGTGACAATTGACAAACTGGACTGAGCGCAAATCACTCAGCGAATCCAATGTTTCAAGAAATACCGCTCTGAACATGTTGTCCTTATGCTTCAGCAATGTCACCATTATGTCCAAATATACATCACCAGCTCGAAAGATCCATTCTGGTTTAAGTCGAAACCCATGTGATTGCATTATTGTTGCGATTTCAGAAGGGCTATTGACGCACTTGGGATGCGTAAGCAGAAGATTGCTCAGATAAAGTTTATCGTGTTGAACGAGCATCATGTGCCAAAATGCCATTTCGATAGACGTAGCTGTCGTATCACCGACTTTGAGGTCGCAAAATCGGTAGAAACGAGAGAGGGGAGACTGGGAATTGACAAAATGACGATAGGGCATGCTGAAACTAAAAGATTAATATCAATAGAATGAAATATAACGATTAATATTCATTACAGACAAAATGACGATAGGGCATGCTGAAACTAAAAGATTAATATCAATAGAATGAAATATAACTATTAACATTCCTCGGATACTTGAGATTGATTGTCTGCAATATCTTGAGGTGCTTTTATGTCTACTGTTTGGGAGTGGGGAGCGGTAGCGGGAACTTCAATTGGATACAGAAAACGTAATGACCTTTTCAGTACGCGACCGTTAGCCATTCTCACATTAGCCGACCGCATTTTGCCGTCGGAACTTGGTTCTAATGTATCAATTTTGCCCAGGCGCCACTGAGACCTAGGTAAATTGGTTTTCACTATTACGATAGTTCCCACGGCCGGCTCAAAATCACTACAATTGCGGTCGGTGAAGCTGAAATTGCTTCGAAGCGACAGCAAATACTGGCTGCGCCAGGAGCCCCAAAATGAATTCACAGCCGACTGAATCCGCTTGAGCGTAGTTGCAAGAGCATCATAGGAGGGAAGTGATGGTTTAAAGTTGTGATCGACATCGGAGAATGTGGATACCCCAAAACGGGGACCCTGCAAAAAGTGTGCCGGAGTGATCGCTTCATCCTCAATGCTTGTTCCAGCATGTGTGATCGGACGACTATTTACGACTGAACAAACTTCAACCGCAATAGTCTGAAGTTCCACCAGAGAAACGCAGCGGCGATCCAAGGATGACTTGAGAGCGCGCTTTACCGTACCGATCATCCGCTCAAAGAAGCCACCCATCCAAGGCGACATTTCCGTCGTGAATTTCCAATAAATTCCTTCCGATGCAGCATAATCCTGAACTTGGTGCGAGCGAGTGATTTCACGTAGAAGACGTTCCGCTGCTTTAAATTGTTTCCCATTATCCGATATGATGATACTTGGTCGGCCAAACAGCGAAACGAACCTGCGCAAACACATCAGAAACTGACATGTTGACAGGTCGGTTATGACTTCCAGATGAACAGCGCGAATGACAGCGCAAGTGAATAAGCATATCCACACCTTTTCTCGTTGAGTTGGTGACGTTTTGATGGTAAGTGGACCCATGTAGTCGATACCAGTACAATCAAAGGGTCTGTTAGCATTGAGACGGCATGCCGGTAACTGAGGCGGATGGGGGTATTTGAAGCAACCACCGCGCAGAAGACGACACAAACGACAACTTGACAACACCGACTTGACTTGATTTCGTCCGTGAATAATCCAATATCGGAGGCGCGTATTTGCTAACGTTTGCGATACGCCCGCATGGTACAAGTTTGAGTGACAATCCATGATTACCAGCCTCGTGAAGTAACTGTTCTTCGGAAGAAGAATAGGAATTTTGGCGTCTTCTGGAATATCCGCGTGGTGCAAACGTCCTCGACATCGTAAACGACCATCGGAATCGCTAAAGAGCCGCAGCTGCTGTACTAATGGATGCGTTTTACCGCTGATTAGGGAATTTGCAGCGTCTGTGAAGTGTTGCCGCTGAACTAATAGTTCCCAGTAACGCTGCGCCGCTGCGAGCTCGCTAGTCGAAAGACATCCTTTAAGAAGAGGCTTACCATTGTGCGAAAGCTGAAGATTCATGATGAAACGCTGAACCCACACCGTTACTCTCAGCAACCGCTTTAGTGATGAGAAAAGTTCGATGTTGATCAATGAAATAGCTGTTTCAAGGCGCTCGCTTGTCGTAGTCAACGCTGATTCTTCGACTGAGGTATCTATACTGACGATGTCTTGTGGGACGGTATTTACGGGCCAATGCTCAGGGCTCTGGGTTAACCAACAAGGCCCATTCCACCACAATTTGCTGTGTATAAGCACTGACAGGGAGCAACCACGTGACACCAAATCAGCTGGATTATCTTCGGTGGGGACGTACCGAAACGACTTATCCGTATGCGATTTTATTTCTATAAGCCGATTTTGCACAAATCGTGGTTGAACAGTTGATTTTGCTAACCAATGCAGCACGCACTGCGAATCTGTCCAAACTATGCGTTTGGATATGGTTAAACTGATTTCTGAGCCAACGAATTCCATTAACCGAACAGCTATGAGAACGCCCATAAGTTCCAAACGTGGTATCGTCAGTTTCTTCAACGGAGCCACTCTTGACTTCGCGAAAACCAATTGTGCCTCGGTCTCGTTTTGCTGTTGTCGAACTAAATATATACAAGCACCATAAGCTCTTGCTGAAGAGTCACTGAAGCAGTGAAGCTCGAATCGAGCATCTTGAGTTGTGGGACTGCTGAACATTTGACGTCGAATTGGGCAATCCCGAATCTGGATCAATTCGTTGATGGAACTGCTCCACTTGTCAACCAGACCTGTAGGTAGTTGTGAGTCCCAATCAAATTGGGCTTCCCACAATTTTTGAGTGAGTAATTTTCCCGCAATTGTAACAGCGGCAAAGAAACCGCATGGATCGTAAACTTTGGCTAACTCGCTAAGCATCTGCCGTTTTGTCAAAGCCTTTGTTTGACTTGATGCTGATCCAATCGTGAGGGTATCATTGACTGTGTTCCATCCAAGACCCAAAACTTTCGTTTGTTCTCCCGATCCAAGGTCGTCTGATTTGAATGCCTGACGCAGTTCTGCATCGTTTGTGAACCATTCGCGAAGGTTCATATTGGCGGACTTAAATAATTCTTTAGCATCCACGTAGAATTGTTTTGCTTCAATTGCTGATGCTTTACCGATGATCACATTATCCACGTAGATATTTCCTTTGATGTCCTGGGCCACCGGATGTAGTGAATTTTTGATGTGATGCTGAATGGTAGCTGCAAGAAGAAATGGACTTGAAACTACTCCGAAAGGTACCCTACAAAACCGATACTTCACCAAATTGTTTGATTCTAAGGGATCTTCTGCATTTCGTACCCACAAAAACCTCGTCACATCTCGAGACCTTTCATGTAAGCCCACCAGGAGGAAAGCCTTTTCGATGTCACTTACGATCCCCACTTGGTGGAGGCGGAAAAGAATCAAGAGGCCGCACAGATTATCCAGTAGTACCGGACCTCGATAAAGACATTCGTTCAAGCTAGGGCTGAATTTATTCACTTTGGCAGATGCATCGTAGACTATTCGAACCTTCGTAGTTGCTTTACTGGGCGTAATCACGCAATGATGCGGAATATAGTGCACGTTACCAATTTCGCCCCGAGATTCGACCGCTTCAATGATCCCCTTCTGCAGTTGATCTTCTATTGTTTGTTGATACTTTTCGAACACTTCAGGCAGCTGTTTGATTCGTTTAAGGAGTGATTGTAGACGACCACGCGCCAACTGAAAATTGTCGGGCAGCTCAGGGCTGTCTTCTTTCCATGGCCAGTCGACAAAATAACGGCCGTTTTTCTTCTCAACAGAAGAATTAAACGCTTTTGTCGCGAGCTCATCATCAGTTTCGGTAGTTGGCTGCTTCACCCCAATATCTTCAAGGCTCCAAAACCGCTCAATGTGCGCCGTGGAGTCAGGAAATGATTCGGTACGTGAGAGAAAGAGAACAGATTGTGTCTCTCTATGACCAGCGTTGCACTGAATTGTCCCCGTGGACACGTAACCAAGCGTTGAAGGCAGAAGAATGATTCCTCCGGGCAAGCGAAGTTGTTCAGAACCGATGAAGTCATAATAATGATCTGTTCCGATGAGAATATCTATATTGACCATTTCAGCTGTGTAACAAATTGGCTCTGCGAGGGGTAACTGCGACATCGTATTCCTGGTTTGCTGATCCACTGGTAATTTTTGAATCGCACAGGAAATCGTTGGTGTAACATTAGCGGTGACTATCTGAGTTCCACCGTTTAGTAGTTTTATGCCGAACTCCAGCGATTTATATGTTACTGTCTTGCGGGTTGTGTCAGCAAAACCGGCAATCGAAACTATTTCGTCAGGTAATGACCTCGACTTAATTCTTTGACTGAGTGCTGTTGTGATGAATGACCTTGTACACCCAGTGTCGAACAAGATGCGTGCTTTGACATTTTCACCCGTTTTGCCAACCATAGTAGCCACAGCTGTTTGTAGGATCGCGCTTTCCCCATGAGCGATTAGTTGAACAATGTTTGGCGCTGATTTGGTACTATTATTAGCATCTGCTTGGAGAGCTGTTGCTTGACTTGAGCTGCCTGTGTTTGGATTAGGATTTCCATCGAATTTCGCCAAACACAAGCTTCTATGATGACCTGGCTTACGACAATGTGCACAAGTGCGCGAACTTGTGCAAACTTTTGCAGTGTGCTTATTGCTTAGACATTTGAAACATCGGCGCGTTTTTACAATTTGCTGCTTGCGGCTTTGAACATCAGGAAATCTTTGACATTGATCTGCGTAATGTGACTCACTGCAAAAACTGCAACGAGGAGTGGTTGAAATGTCGTTAGCAACAAGCGCCGCTGTTGTTCCAACAGGCTTGGTTGTCCCTTTGAACTTTGATGAGTTCTTTTCTGAATTGGTGTAGCCCTGTTGTTTAGAAGTAGCCTGGGTGTTAAAAATTCGCTGACTGTAATCTCGCGCACGAATTTCCTCCTTGAGCCAAGATCGAAGATTTGACAATTCCCAAGGATTTGAGCCGTTTTTTCGATAGAGTTCCATCTTAACGTAGGTAGGCAACTTCGACAAAATGATAGGCGTAAATACTTGACCGAAGGTTTCTTCGGCCAGGCCGAGTGCCACCAAACTTCTGATGTGTTTCTCACACTCATCATAGGTGTGCTGAAGTTGTTTCAACTCATGACTTGCCACCGGCAGCGCCAATAATGTCTCAAGATGAGCAAAAATTGCCAGTTGCGGATTTCCAAAGCGCTCACAAAGGGCTTCTACGGCCTCGGAGTAATTCGCATTAGTCAAACGGTAGCCATCGATTAGGTACAAAGCTTCGTCGGCAAAAAAACTGCGCAGATATTTGAACTTGTCGACGCCAGCTAATTGCTCATTTTCGTGAATGGTCGAGGAAAAGCTATCCCAAAATTGGGTCCACTTGAGTGGATCACCATGAAACTTTTCCATCTGTAACTTGGGAAGCCTCACTGAAACGGATTTTGATTCCCCCAACGAGCTTTGCGACCCTGCTGCTTTGTTTGTTTCGGTGGCTTGCGTATGCTGGATTTCTTGACCACGAGCGGTTATCGTTGCAATGACTTCGAGCATTTCATCGTCGAAATTCGCTGCTGCTTCGCCTTCTTGTTCCGCTGCGTAGTCGTCGTCAATATAGAGCAAAATCTCGCTGTTCAGTTTCAAAATACGATCGCGGTAATCGTTCAGCTTGTTAAGGCATACCTGCATTTTTTGCAATTCTTCGGTAGTTTCCGCGTGAAGCAATTCTTCTGCCTTTGACATCTCTTTCTTTGCGTTTGTGATCAAGGCGTTACGCTGACGCTTTGATCTTAGTAGCTCCTGCTCTGTTGCCATCTCGTGAAAAAATTAAAGAAACAAAAAACAAGAAAATGTATTTACCTGTATCCGATGGAATAAACGAACGCCGTCACACGCCACCAGGCTTAATAATTCCACAAACCGTTAATTAATGCTAGCAACTATCGATGATGACCCCAACTGATGTGCTCCAAACAGTCACCACAGCATACCAGTGTAGTAACTAGATGATAATTGAGGCAATGGCGACGTCAATTTCCGTTAAAAACTAACAGAAATTAGCGATTGGAACGAGTAATCGGCGATGTTGGTTTCCGTTAAAAACTAACAGAAACAGAAAATAGACAGAAAATATACAGCGCGGCAACCGAATTATCACTGGCCGAATTATTGACGAAGGACCATATTAAAAATATCCGTTACCAGAAACCATTTACAACTCAACAAATCTCAAAACTATCTTCACCCTTTTTCAAGCATATCACTGTTATTGCCGCTTCTAGCATTCCTCTTAGCTATTTGCATATCGACATTGTTTCAGAAGTTATTAGCTAACAATCTTTCGCGACGATTAGCGACACATCTGTATTAACGAAGACAAGTAGCCGTGTCACCGACTGCCAGAATTTTTCATTTTAGAACTACGATTTCGCTGCAACACGGACTGCTTCACTGGAATCATGTAACTAATGTGATGATTTTGATACATCTGTATTAACGAAGACAAGTAGCCGTGTCACCGACTGCCAGAATTTTTCATTTTAGAACTACGATTTCGCTGCAACACGGACTGCTTCACTGGAATCATGTAACTAATGTGATGATTTTGATACATCTGTATTAACGAAGACAAGTAGCCGTGTCACCGACTGCCAGAATTTTACATTTTAGAACTACGATTTCGCTGCAACACGGACTGCTTCACTGGAATCATGTAACTAATGTGATGATTTTGATACATCTGTATTAACGAAGACAAGTAGCCATGTCACCGACTGCCAGAATTTTTCATTTTAGAACTACGATTTCGCTGCAACACGGACTGCTTCACTGGAATCATGTAACTAATGTGATGATTTTGATACATCTGTATTAACGAAGACAAGTAGCCGTGTCACCGACTGCCAGAATTTTTCATTTTAGAACTACGATTTCGCTGCAACACGGACTGCTTCACTGGAATCATGTAACTAATGTGATGATTTTGATACATCTGTATTAACGAAGACAAGTAGCCGTGTCACCGACTGCCAGAATTTTTCATTTTAGAACTACGATTTCGCTGCAACACGGACTGCTTCACTGGAATCATGTAACTAATGTGATGATTTTGATACATCTGTATTAACGAAGACAAGTAGCCGTGTCACCGACTGCCAGAATTTTTCATTTTAGAACTACGATTTCGCTGCAACACGGACTGCTTCACTGGAATCATGTAACTAATGTGATGATTTTGATACATCTGTATTAACGAAGACAAGTAGCCGTGTCACCGACTGCCAGAATTTTTCATTTTAGAACTACGATTTCGCTGCAACACGGACTGCTTCACTGGAATCATGTAACTAATGTGATGATTTTGATACATCTGTATTAACGAAGACAAGTAGCCATGTCACCGACTGCCAGAATTTTTCATTTTAGAACTACGATTTCGCTGCAACACGGACTGCTTCACTGGAATCATGTAACTAATGTGATGATTTTGATACATCTGTATTAACGAAGACAAGTAGCCGTGTCACCGACTGCCAGAATTTTTCATTTTAGAACTACGATTTCGCTGCAACACGGACTGCTTCACTGGAATCATGTAACTAATGTGATGATTTTGATACATCTGTATTAACGAAGACAAGTAGCCGTGTCACCGACTGCCAGAATTTTTCATTTTAGAACTACGATTTCGCTGCAACACGGACTGCTTCACTGGAATCATGTAACTAATGTGATGATTTTGATACATCTGTATTAACGAAGACAAGTAGCCGTGTCACCGACTGCCAGAATTTTTCATTTTAGAACTACGATTTCGCTGCAACACGGACTGCTTCACTGGAATCATGTAACTAATGTGATGATTTTGATACATCTGTATTAACGAAGACAAGTAGCCGTGTCACCGACTGCCAGAATTTTTCATTTTAGAACTACGATTTCGCTGCAACACGGACTGCTTCACTGGAATCATGTAACTAATGTGATGATTTTGATACATCTGTATTAACGAAGACAAGTAGCCGTGTCACCACTCCCAAAATTTTCTTTAACCATTTCGCTGCAACACGGACTGCTTCACTGGAATCATGTAACTAATGTGTGATTTTGTACATCTGTATTAACGAAACAACTAGCCATGTCACCGACTGCCAGAATTTTTCATTTTAGAACTACGATTTCGCTGCAACACGGACTGCTTCACTGGAATCATGTAACTAATGTGATGATTTTGATACATCTGTATTAACGAAGACAAGTAGCCATGTCACCGACTGCCAGAATTTTTCATTTTAGAACTACGATTTCGCTGCAACACGGACTGCTTCACTGGAATCATGTAACTAATGTGATGATTTTGATACATCTGTATTAACGAAGACAAGTAGCCATGTCACCGACTGCCAGAATTTTTCATTTTAGAACTACGATTTCGCTGCAACACGGACTGCTTCACTGGAATCATGTAACTAATGTGATGATTTTGATACATCTGTATTAACGAAGACAAGTAGCCGTGTCACCGACTGCCAGAATTTTTCATTTTAGAACTACGATTTCGCTGCAACACGGACTGCTTCACTGGAATCATGTAACTAATGTGATGATTTTGATACATCTGTATTAACGAAGACAAGTAGCCGTGTCACCGACTGCCAGAATTTTTCATTTTAGAACTACGATTTCGCTGCAACACGGACTGCTTCACTGGAATCATGTAACTAATGTGATGATTTTGATACATCTGTATTAACGAAGACAAGTAGCCATGTCACCGACTGCCAGAATTTTTCATTTTAGAACTACGATTTCGCTGCAACACGGACTGCTTCACTGGAATCATGTAACTAATGTGATGATTTTGATACATCTGTATTAACGAAGACAAGTAGCCATGTCACCGACTGCCAGAATTTTCATTTTAGAACTACGATTTC
>JASANE010002096.1:0-11656 GCA_030248225.1 Trileptium ribeirensis
TAAACAGAGATGGCAAAGGTCAATTTATCTATTCCACGCAACATCCCGTCGAAGTGGCTCGGAGAAGAACTAACGTACTCCAAAAGCGAAAAAGGAATTCTTCCTGTGCATCAAAATTTACGCTAGCTGGTACTGAATATGAAGTATACCGTCCTGTGTTAGCTCATCTTCTGTCAACCGTTGAAACTAACATCCGATTAATCAGAAATGCCGGTAAAGACGGACTGCAGGTCCGGTGGTAAACATTTTTCAAGATCACACAAGATACCTGACGACGTTAGACAATTGGTAACAGAACATATCAGTAGTTTTCCTGCAGAATCTAGCCACTATTCTGGTGCCAGTAACCCCAATCATAAGTATTTGAACGCCCTTTTGAGCGTTCCAAAAATGCATAAGCTGTTCACTGAATAGTATCCGGACGGCAAAGTATCCTAGCATTATTACGGATATATATTTGTTACCGAATTTAGTTTTGGATTTGGAAGTCCGCGCACTGACACCTGCGCTACTTGTGATCTTCAAAAGGAAGGTTCGCAACGACACAAACAGCTTGCGAAACAAGCTCAGCAGCAGATAAAATTAGACAAGCAAAGGACATCCACTGACGATTCGTTGGTATACACCAGGTTCGATTTAGAAAAGACACTTCCGCTATCAAAAATTTCTGTTTCAGAAGCGTTCTATTTGAGGCAGCTATGGTTTTACAACCTTGGGGTCTGTGCTGTGGATGAGTCGACTGGCACGAATAGCCATGGCATTATGTTTACGTAATCTCATGACCAGTTTGGCAGCGGATACTCCGAGGTCGGTTCGAGTATTCTGGCATTCTGCGAACTGGATCAGTTTAAGGGGCGGAATCATTTAGTAGCATGGTACCATTCGTGCGCCGGACAAAACAAGAATTTCTACATCGTAGCACTGTGGCAATATTTAGTCAAATTTAGCAGGTTTTCATGTATTGATCACACGTTTCCGGAGGTGGGCCACTCACGCTTGGACAGCGATCGTGATTTTGCTCATATCGATCAGATGGGTAGAAAGCATTAGAAAGTACTTTTGCCCGCAAAATACCGATCCATTTCGGGCAAAAATGCGTTCAAAGTCATAACTTTGGCAAACGGAGTAGCAAATCTCTAGGCACTAGCTTCCAGATTAAACTTGGTCAAACGAGTTAAGACTGTAACCGGCGACAACATTCTGTTCTAAACTACTGTTCGTTGGATTACAGTAGAGAACTACATACTATACAAATATAAGACAAATTCTGACGATGCTGCGGAGGTATATGTTGGTTGATTTACAAAGGAAACGGGAGTCGTCTCAAATTCTTACGCACAGTGGCAACAAAACCAGGTCGTGCGATAAAGCACCAAAAGTTGGAAGATATTTAAAAGCAACTCCCATGTATCGATCGATACACCTACGGATTCCACTCAAATTTGGTTGGCGGCGATGACAAAGAACGTTGCAATGAAGCAGATTGACAATCACAGTCGTCTTCGGACAATATCATAGTTAGTTTTAGTGGTCTATCGTTTATATATTACAGTAATATATTGATCAAGATTAATGGGGAAATGCAGTTAGGCGCATTTAACTTGCATACATTGTACAAACTATGATCTTGCGTGTAACAAGTGTCTAATTACAGTTACGGAGTTATAGTGTTACAACATTGATACAATACGAGTATAGTTCTTCATATAAGTAGTCCTTTACCGAAGCTACAATATCATGGAAGATATTAAAATTTCCGCGACCACAGCAAAATTTAGCAAGATGGAAAATAAATGTTGTGTTAACTCAAAGTTATAAAATGCGACTTAGCACTTTTTACTCGGATGTCTTTTGACAGTGTCCGTTATTAGAGTTTTAGAGTAAAACGCATATTTCAGCTCCGGTTGGGCTAATTGATTCACGGAATAGCTCATTTGAAAGCTTGAAATCTCTATTTATTGCGCTTCAGTTATACGCGACACCGATTCCAATACCTTATCCTCTAAAAACTGGAGCAATCGAGGTCGGGTCTGGTCCAGACGGGGGCCCCAAAAATCACATTACTTGTTGTAACTCAACATATTTAGATATCTGAGCCAAATTGCGCTCATTTGATGGAGTTAATGATCCTCAATAAAATTATATTAAAGCTTTGCAGGAGGTTCTCCTACGATATATAATTTGGTTCAAAATGGGTTCTAAAACGGGCCCATAAGACCGAAAATGGATATCCTGCAACCACTCTAGGTGTATGGGTGTTTGGGTCTCATTTTGTAGAACATTTCAGTCTTTAGGTGGTTGCAAAAGTGTGCTGTTATGCACATTATTTATGCTGCAGGGTTGGGTCAAAAACGGTTTTTCAATGTACCGATGGGACCCAAAATACACGATAATGGTAATATCTCTGCAACCCCACGAGCTATATAATAGTTTTTGGTTTGACATTATCGAGTAGTTTATTTCCTATGTAGCTGCAAATGGTGCGCTACAATTGTCGACATTTACCCTTCAGGATTGGTTCTAAACATGTTTTTCTACGGGCCCATTAGACCCATAATACATGGAAATGGCAACATCTCCGCAACTCGAGGGATGTGTTTTTGGTAACATTTTGTAGACCAATTTGTCTTCCATGTAGGTGTAAACCATGTGTTGCTATTGTAACTATTTACGCTGCAGGATTACATAGTTCAAAACGATTTTTCGTTGTACCTTTGTGACCCAAAATATACGAAAATGGTAATATCTTGGCAAACCGCTTGAGCTATATAGGTTTGTTTGGTTTCATTTTGTAGAGCAATTCATCCTCAATGTACATGAATAAAGCACAGAAATCGGGTATATCGTATCAAGTATTACTCAAACATCAAGGATAATGTTCGATAGTATTATACCTGTTTATATCTCTCCAAACTCAACATTCAGAATTCACCATCTTGGCGATAAGACAAGCCACTAGTTATATAAACAACCTTAAAACCATACAGTCATTATACCACTTTGGATGCAGCTGCAGTACTCGCTAAAAATGACCGTAACATTTCGAGCGAGCACATCTCGAGAGAGCGAATATATTGTATAAATGTCGAAATTGTACATACTAAGAAATTATTCAGGGTATTGATCAAAGTCTATGTATGTAGTACACAAATCCGTCATATATACTGTATGTATACGTACATATTAAAAACGGGAGTGCATATCGGTATTTATAACACTTACAGTATGACATGTATATACATAAATAAACATTACATATACATAGTTACGTACATATGCAGTGACGGATCAGGAGGGGCCACATTTTGACAAGACGAGCCACTAATTTTAATTTTTTTCCTAGCCTCCCCCTCACTTCTGATCTGTTAATATGTAATGTTTATTTATGTACATACATGTCATACTTTAAGTGTTATAAATATCGATACGCACTCCCGTTTTTAATATGTATGTATACATACAGTATATATGACGGATTTATCTACTACATACATAGACTTTGATCAATAGCCTGAATAATTTCTTAGTATGTACAATTTCGACATTTATATTTTGATACTCCTGCATGTCGTTTTCGAACTTCTTCACTATCGTTTGTGTGTATATTTGTTTAGGTTTTTGGTATAAATTTTTGGTTTTTAGTCATCTCTGTAGTGCTATTTTTGTAACTCTATTAAGCGATTAATTCATATGTTAGTTGGCGCGAATATTGTGTTAAATTTTTTTGTACTTTTTGGTGCTGGTATAACACTTTTTGTAACACTAAATTACGCCGTAACCAGTAGCGTAGCGTCAGGGGGGGCACGGGGGGCCGTGCCCCCCCCCACTTTTTTAAGACATTTGAAAAAAACCATATCCACCAGACCGAATTCCAGACGTGAAATTTTACTGCGCGAGCCAAATTCATACTAAATTTTGCAATACTGTTTCAGTAATTATTAGTGTATTCAGTATTAGTACTTATCAGTATTGAATTATTGACATTACTTCTATAAAACTTGTCCTGTTCACAATTATTTCTTGGTATTACCGACTTGGTACCTCATGGATCAGTCTGTAACTAAGCGACCGCGTACTGCCGATATTGAATCAGACCCCCTTCTGCTTCGGCGGAAAGCGACGAACCGTCCACCAGTGATCCTGTTATCACCGACACGGATAACCAGCCGACCGACCCTTCGATTCCTCTTAACATCGCTGTGCCAAGCCCAAACGCTCGAGATCCAGCTCATGGCCCCAAAGAGGTATCTCCAGTGGACGGACCATACCAACCTGCTACTGCATCACAGCAAACCTGCGCCAGCAAGGTGCGTGAACCTAGGAAGTTTGTTTCAGAGTGGTACAAACGTTTTTCTTGGCTGTAATACAGTCCTAAAGCAGATGCAGCATACTGCTACTATTGTCGGCTGTACGCGTCACATAAACCGGGCTGTGGTGAAGCTGCTTTCACAGAAACAGGGGTCAACAACTGGAAGAAAGCTTTGGAACACTTCCAAAAGCACGAAGGCATCAAAGTGCATACTGTTTCGGTTGCCTTTTATAAAGAGCGGAAGGACGGTGGAGATTCTGTTGCAGCGCAACTTTCAGAAGAGCATCAGGAAGACATAGCCCAAAACAGACAATATTTGCAAAAGGTAATGCAAAACGTTCTATTTCTCGGCAAACAGGGGCCGTCGTTTCGGGGTCATGATGAAAGCGAAACATCGTCCAACCGCGTCAATTTTATTCAACTTCTGCAACTGCGTTCTAACGATTGTGCCATTGTCGAAGAAAAAAGCAAGGCAGCAGTTGCAAAATACCACAGCCCTGATGTGCAAAATGGGATTATAAACAATGCTGCCAGCCAAATTCTCTCAAATAAATAAAAGACATCAGCTCCGCTCAAGCATTCAGCGTTATAATGGACAAGACGCAAGACATTGGCCGAATTGAGCAAATATCCATATGTGTTTGTTACGTTAAAACTGGCCAAGACACTGTCTCGGTTTTTGAACGGTTTTGTGGCTTCAAGGAAGCTGAAAATACTACAGGCGAAAACCTGGCTACACTACTTCTTGATGAGCTTGCCGCAATGGGATTACTAATCGAGAAATTGTGCGCCCAATCTTGCGACGGGGCCAGCAACATGAGCAGCCAGTACAAAGGAGTAGCTGCCAGAGTCCGTGAAATTCAACCTCAAGCCATGTATGTACACTGTCACTGCCGTCTGCTTTATCTTGCTGTGTGCTCTGTCTGCCAGGATATCGTTCTCCTAAGAAATTCTGTAGGTGTTTCAACCTTGTACAGATTTATCGAGGGCTCAGAAAAACGCCATTCGGTCTTCAAATCAATTATGCAAGAGTCTGGTAGCCAGCACGTAACATTGAAATTACCGTGGCCAACCCGGTGATCCCAGAAATATATGTCTCTCTCAACTGTACAGAAATTTCTACCTCAGATAATACAAACGCTGGAACAAATATCCGAAAGGTATCTACGGTTGAGGCAGAAGCTCATCAACTTCTCCGTTGTGTCCGGCGTTTCGATTTCATTTTTGGAATTGCTGTTTTATGTAGAATCATAGCACCTTGCAATATACTGGCAAAGAAATTGCAATCAATATCATTGGACATTTCTACGGTTCTTTCCAAGGCCTCAGCCCTGATTAAAACTGCAGGGAACTGGCGAACTGAGGCGGCATTTGCGGAACTGCGGCAAAATTGTGAAAAAAGTTGGAGAATTACCCGGCAAATTTGATCCTCCCGAAGCGCCGAGAAAACAAAAAGCCCCAGTACGGTACGAGAGAACAGTTGAAGCTGCCACATTCGATGTTCAAACTTATTTTCGAGTCAACGTTTACTTTCCTGCAATAGATTTGGCTATCGGCACGTTGACAGATCGATTCAAAGAGAACGAACACAGTATTAACAAACTTTATAAACTGCTGGTTCATCGCACTTCTAAGTAGAGTGACGTTGCCGAGTTAGCTACCTTCTACAAGATGGAACCCGAGTTTCAGTCTCAATATGAAATATATAAAAATTACGATTTTCAAATCAGAAACTGGGACCTGGTGACATTTGCGGAGGAATTCCTGAGATCGGGCCTACATATGCTTCTTCCATCTATTTGGCGCGCAATGGAGATAGCTCTTTCTATTCCGGTCTCCAGAGCTTCAGCTGAACGGTCATTTTCGGCGCTCCGACGATTGAAATCTTATTTGCGCGCAACTATGGGTCAACTACGACTTAGCAATTTTGCACTGCTCAACATTGAATCGCATGCTACCGAGAATTTGCAGAAGACCGAAAACATTGAAAATATGACTAATATTTTCTCGCAGAAAAGCCATCGAAGAATGCTTTTTAATTATTAAGGTACATTTATTTTTTCATGCAACATTTAACATTCAGCTACTTTAAAATTCCCGCGGTTGGCGGGTTAGCCCCTGATATGTATCACCCGTGCCCCCCCCACTTTTGGAAGTTACGCTACGCCTATGGCCTACGGCCGTGACGGTAAATTTACGGAGCGGCTTAATATTTAACTATAACCAATATAACAGTAAATTGAACGGATTTATTCTTTTTGAAAGGGTATTGAATTAACAAAAACTATGTAAACTTGATCACTGGAACATTTTATAACAAAGAAATTATACGCAGTAATTGAATCTCAAGTCAACGCTGGATTCTTTTCGCATTATTATTTGTTGCTCTTAATTACGTAGGTAGCTCCATTTCTTTCGTTCATTGATGTTCAACGTTCGCGCTTAAAAGATCTTGATTTTTTATTTCAATTAGTATTATCAAGAGTACTTTAGGCCACAGTATGACACTTCCCTGCATTCACATGTATACCCGTATTTGATGACGCGGGCGTTTTCGGCCTGACCCCCCTCCCAGTTTTTGCTGGTCGAGATGCATAGACATTCCCAGTTTCTGGGAGGGGGTAGGTCGGACCCCCAGTTTCTTGGGGTAGCTGCTTATAAACCGATCCCTCAGAAATTGGGGGTCCGACTTACCCCCCCCCCCCCCAGAAACTGGGGGGCCGACCTCCCCCCTCCCAGAAACTGGGAATGTCTATGCATCTCTACCCCTCCAAAAAACTGGATGCTCAGGCCGAAAACGCCCGCGTCATCAAACACGAGTTTACATGTGAGTGCCGGGAAGTGTTCTACTCTTCTATAATGCACTCTTGGTATTGTCATGCTGGTATTATCATCATTATCAAACACATCCCTCCACTTTAATGTTAGCCCATGTTGGATGACACTGCGGTTTCAGCCGAACCCCCTTATTTGACATACTATTTCCTAATGCATTTTTTGTATTATAAACTGGAATATATATAGTGTACTAAAATGTGTTCTTCACCGTTACGACGAAATTTGACAGAGTTTATGTGAGCGTCTAATTTGTATTTTGTTTTTGTTGAGTCGAAATTGCACTCGCATAAAATGCATGGTGTAATTATCGTAGCGAGCGCGAAAGGCTAATCCTCTTATTTGTCTGCAGCCTTCCGAAAAGTGGGGTGGGGACTTTGGTAGCCAACGTATGCATTCACGCGGGAAATTTCTTTTACTCACTTCACGGATTTTTGAAATGGCACGGAAACATATACGTAGATATTTTGTTTTCTTTTGTAAAACATTTCGTTGGATAAATGTGTTAATAACCAGCATATAGAATTAAAGTAACACATTATAAAATGTTAAAATGACTGTATAATTTTATATATCATTGGCACCACCAAAAACACAACATGCTGGTATAACACTTGACGGATTTAATACGTAGGTAAACTTAAGGTGGCCATATCAACCATCCTATTTATAATAATTTTATTTAATTTTACCTATACCGTGTTGTTTCTTTATTCGCTTTGTTATTCAAATAAAGCCGAATGGCCAAAAAAATTTTGGAATAAGCTGTGCTCCTTAGCATATTTGGCATTGATAATGATGTTAGTGTAGCTTGCTCTAAAACTTCATGTCATCAATCATATTACGTCAAACCTCTGGCACCGACGTAGCAATAATCAGGCATCAAGTTTCCAATTTTGAAATACGGATGCCCGTGCCTATGATGACGGGGGAATGTGCTCCCAAGGTTCGGGGTCAGAGAGCAAAATAAAGGTTTTGTTACCTCATTTTAATAACCTTCACGGAAGCAAGGCTATTTTTACCTTAACTTTCGAATTTTTTTACTTGGTTTTACTTCATAGTAAAATGATAAATGTCGATGCCTTTTTTTGTTTTGATTAAGGTTCCGGTTCATGCGGTTTGAAGTATGGCACCTCGACCCAAAATTTGAAAATTTTTCTGAATTCGTCTTGGGCGGCTGATAAGCTTCACATGGGGGTTTTCGGGCATGGGGAACTCATTGCCGGGCCTGGTTTTGCTGTGTGACCCATGGTTTTACGGGTACAGAGGTCTGACGCCCCATGGTTCAGGGTCAGAGGTCAGAATGAGGGTTTTGTTACCACATTTTGGTACCCTTCGCCGAAGCAAGGTTCATTTTATCTTAACTTTCGAATCTTTTCTCTGGTTAATTTTATTCCATAGTAAAATGATCAATGCCAATGGCTGTTTTTTTGTTTTCGATTAAGGTTCTGGTTCTAGAGTTATGGGGTTTCAGGTTTGGTGCCCCAATGATCCTTCGATACAAAATTCCAAAATTTGTTCTGACGTCCTGAGCAGCTGAAAAGTTTCACTCGAGGGTTTTCGCGCATGGGAAACTCATTGCCGGTGTTGGTTTTGCTCTGTGGCCCATCGTTCTGTGGGTACGGGTGTATGGCGCTGTCAAAGTTCGTGATCATAGGTCAAAATGAGGGACTTTTACCACATTTTATTACCCTTCACTGATGCAAGGTTATTTTTCTCTTAACTTTCGAATTTTGTTCTCTGTTTGGTTTTATTTCATATTAAAATGATAAATGCCGATGCCTCTTTCTTCGATTAAGGCTCCGGTTATGGATTTATAGCGTTTGAAGTACGGCGGCATGGCGCCCCAGTGGTGCCTAGACCCAAAATTTGAAAATTTGTTTTGACGTATTGGGCTGCTGATAAGTTTCACCTGGGAGTTTTCGGGCATGAGAAACTCATTGCCGGTGTTAATTTTCCTCATTGACTCATGGTTGCATGGTTACGGGGGTATGGCGCCCTCAAGGTTCAGGGTCAGAGACCAAAATAAAGGTTTTTACCACATTTTAGCACCCTTCACGGAAGCAAGGTTATTTTTATTTTAACTTTTGATTTTTTCTCTGGTTGGTTTCATTTGATAGCAAAAACGGCAAATGCCGATGCCTCTTTTTGTTTCTCGGTTAAGGCACTTGTTCTAGAGTTATGAGGTTTGAGGTATGCTGTCCCAATGGTTCCTCGATCCAAATTTCGGAAATTTTGCTTTGTATTGACGTCCTGGGCGACTGAAAAGTTTCACTTGAGATTTTCGGCCATGGGAAACTCATTGCCGGAGCCAGTTTTGCTCTGTGACCCACGGTTCTATGGGTACGGAGATATTGCGCCCTCTATGTTCGGGGTCAGAGAACAAAATAAAGATTTTTATACCTCATTTTGTACCCTTCACGGAAGCAAAGTTATTTATATTTTAACGACAAATACCGATGCCACTTTTTGTTTTTCGATTAAGGCACTATTCCAGAGTTATGGAGTTTGAGGTATGGTGTCCCAATGGTTCCTCGACCCAAATTTCGAAAATTTTGTTTTGTATTGACGTCCTGGGCGACTGAAAAGTTTCACTTGCGGGTTTTCGGGCATGGGAAACTCATCGTCGGTGCCGGTTTTGCTCTGTGACCCACGGTTCTATGGGTACGGATATATGGCACCCATTTAGGTGCGCGGTCATAGAGCGAAATAAAGGTTTTTATACCTCATTTTACTACCCTTGACCGAAGCAAGGTTATTTTTATTTTAACTTCCCATTTTTTCTCTGGTTGGTTTTATTTCATAGTAAAACGGCAAATGCCGACGCCCCTTTTTTCAATTAACACTTCGGTTCATAGGGTTAGTTGTATAGCATTCTTGTGGTTCCCCGACTCAAAATTCGAAGATTTGTTCTGACGTCCTTGACGGCTGAAAAGTTTTACTTTAAGGTTTTCGGGCATAGGAAACTCAGCGTCGGTGCCGGTTTTGCTCTGTGACCCACGGTTCTATGGGTACGGATATATGGCACCCATTTAGGTGCGCGGTCATAGAGCGAAATAAAGGTTTTTATACCTCATTTTACTACCCTTGACCGAAGCAAGGTTATTTTTATTTTAACTTCCCATTTTTTCTCTGGTTGGTTTTATTTCATAGTAAAACGGCAAATGCCGACGCCCCTTTTTTCAATTAACACTTCGGTTCATAGGGTTAGTTGTATAGCATTCTTGTGGTTCCCCGACTCAAAATTCGAAGATTTGTTCTGACGTCCTTGACGGCTGAAAAGTTTTACTTTAAGGTTTTCGGGCATGGGAAACTCATTGTCAGTGTTGATTTTGTTATGCGACAAATGGTTCCATGGGTATGGTAGTATGGCGCCCCTATGGTTCAACGACCCCAAATTCCCAATTTTATTGTGACGTCTACGGAGGCTGATAGCTTGCACTGTGGGTTTTCGGGCATGGGATACTTATTGCCTCTGTTAGTTTTGTTTTAACTTATGCGGTATTGTGTGATATCCACATATAGCATATCGGCGTATGCTATCGAGACCTGATTGGCTGTGCAGACAAAAGGCGTAGGTATACGTATGCTTCACTACGTTCTGAAATCTCGATAGAGTTACTAGTAATACAGCTCACTGAGAGGATTTTGTATGACAGCTTTTTTCATCGCGTCCGAAAATAGATAATTTAAAACGTAGGAAGTCTCTATTATGCTTAAAATTATAAACATTTCAATTCGCGCCCATTTTCTGAGATTTTGGAGCAGCGCAAACGTAAAACCAAGCGCACGCTTTTTAAATTTCCTTTCCCGTCCAAAAAACTACCAAATTCAATCAACACAGTGGCCATTTATTTGTTGTGGCAAGTTTTAGTTGTTTCTGGTGCCGCCAAATATAGAGATACGGACCCATCATGAGTT
Source organism: Trileptium ribeirensis (assembly GCA_030248225.1). NCBI lineage: Eukaryota > Metazoa > Nematoda > Enoplea > Enoplida > Thoracostomopsidae > Trileptium > Trileptium ribeirensis. The sequence goes on from JASANE010002096.1 coordinate 11,066, forward strand.
TAGTCTGTCGCAGATAAATTTCGAGCTTCGCTCAGTTCATGATACAGGTCCGATCAAGGCATGTGCAGTTGGAGTCAGGCGATAAATTACACATTTTGACATTTTCTGTACCTCATTTGATCTTGGAGAATTGCATTCAGGCACGTTCAAATCTGCAGTTCAAAACTATGGAACACTCCAGGTCATGCCCCCTGATATAATTTTGGTAATTGGAAGATAGCAGAGTTTAGCACAGTTGTATGGTATTTGAGTAAACTCCGTTGTACTGCCCGGTCGCTATCAGTTATCGTTGTTGAGTCCGAAATTAATTTATCGAAACGAAGCTAGCGGAGTTTCCATTGAGGGTGCTAAAAGGTAAGATTGTGAATTTTTTTATCTTTCTGTCGCGCAATACTCATCATCGGGTAAATGGATAAGCCAGTGTTATATTCGATACCAAAAGTAGTGAAGATGTGCCCTTTAGTTGAAAGCTAACAATTCTGACACCATCTTAGAAGACAAAATGGCAATTGTTTAGGAGTTGTTACCAAATTGACCATAAGGATACCAGCATCTCTTAGCCTGAGCAAGACGTAACTGAACGAAGAACAA
>JASANE010002097.1:0-13441 GCA_030248225.1 Trileptium ribeirensis
GCTTGTTTATGTTTATAATTTTATATAAATTCGTTAATAATTCGTGCACTAAATATTGCTGGCACGATATGAGCGATGGTTCAGGTCTAAAAATTAGTGGCAGTTAATAACCATTGTTGCTGCTATAAATAGCGTTGAATAAAATTCAAATAAAAGTTAGGTAATATCGATATTTTGATTACTCCAGCATATGGTCTTGACACTATCAAGTAAGCGTCACGTAACCACTAAGCTATTTTGAAATAATTTTAGTACGCCTGCTGATATTTTGTGGTTGGCTGTGGGTTTTGTAGCTCAAGGTAAATTTAAATATTAATTTTTACTTTGATAATATTGTTCAGTATAAATAAAGTTAATCGAAAATGTTATATATATTATTTCTTTTATAATGTTTATTGTTCTGTTATTATTGTTTTTTCTGGTTATTCTATAATTTTATTCAACTTTATTATTTTTAATTTTTTCTTAATTAGTATTTTCTACGGTCATAAATGGTAAGACAAATGTTAGAGTGTAAGATATTGCCCAGCGGAATGCCATTTTATTTAGCTTCAATTTACCTAACACTACTGCAGAGAAGACTGCAGCATCATTGCAACAGTCTTGGTAACCAACCCAAGCCTGGTTAAAATTTTGAATGTATATGTTAACAAAACGCTGAGATTGAACAACAATTTTTATGAGCTAATATGAAACGATATACGTATTACAAAGGTTGAGAGTGATTGATATACATAGAGTCAAGCTGTTTAACTTAACAGAATTACTATGATGTTCAGTTGTGCCTCGGAGTTCCAAAATTGAGATAGACTCATTATCGGCCCGTCATTTATACGTTACTAGTATAGATATAATATACCCGAACTAATAGTATAAACTTAATGCATCCGAACTAATTTGGAGACAAGATTCGCTATATAAATATAACCTTAGCTTGAGATTCATGGCTTGTGGTGAAGATTGTGGCTGGTGTTTTCTTATGGGGTTGTGTCATGAGAGTTCAGTATTGTTGAGGCCGCTTTATGATATAGTAGAATAAACATCTTAATGCGAATTTTTAAATTTACCTCTAAAATATTACACAGTTGGTGTAAATACGCAACATGCACAAAACAGGGCGCGGGTCTATCATGGTATTTCAAACAGTCATGAGTAATTAATTCATACTGCCCTTTCAAAGCAAACTAGTGTATAGTAACAATAGTGAATAAAACAGCTAAGATTTCCAATAAACGAATGAGTTAATTTTGCGCCTAACGTTTTTAGGCAGGAATGTGGTATATCCACTGTATTCAGGGTTATACTACAGCAAATTTCGGTAAGTACCACATATCCTATGAATTTGATTATATTTTGAAATACAAATTGCATATATCTGACTGCTAAAATCATCTTTGCTAAAATCATTCGCCCGCCTTCGGCGCGCGGCAGGTTAAAGGTAAATATAGTTTAGGGGTCCGACCTTAGGGGTAACGCCCTACAACCCCATGGACACATAAGACATATGGTCATATGCTTTGGAATGACAGTAATACAATACTTGTTGTTTAGTTAGGGAGGAGTATGATGAAACAAAATAATTCAATTATATTTGTATGTAACAAAAGTTGTATACGCATATATGAGTTTAGTTTTTTAACTTGCACTGGTTTTTAAAGAACAGCAAATTTGCCGCTATGGTTCTATATCAACTAGATTGAGGTTGCTGTCTGGCTCAGCGGTGGCGATGTTCTTTTTAGTTTTACGAAGTAACATATATTTTGCTTTTGTTTAAAACTGTTGGGGTGTAGTTCGCATAAGTATAAAGTTGCCCCAGATCTAATTTATGTAGGTGCATTCAAAATGAAAATATGATAAGCGGACGGTGTGTCAAACAACATGTACAACTTAATTTAAGCCGGGTTAAGTAATGCTCTTGTAGCAGAGCAAAAACAGGTTGAAGCTGCTCGTTCAATATTGAAAATGTATGCATATAAAACTATGAGAACTGCTCTATATTCACTGGACTAGCTTTAGCTAGCTAATTTGCACTTGCCCATGCAAACAAGACTGTTTTAAATCTTATGTCTCAGTTGCTTTTTGCTGCCGATGCCGGCGTATGTTGTGCTAGCAGCATGTTGATTATACTCCATCTTATTTTCTTTTAATGAAGCTTTTATTGTTTTCCAGTTGGTAAGGAAGTAAGACCAGCGGATCTTACTCTAATAAAACATAGGCTAGAAAATACAGATACAAGACGTTCAATTCACAAAGCAAAAATATTGGAAGCCTTTATCACTTCAAACACCCGTTTAAATTCAACAGTTTAAGCACTATTGCCTCATTGCTGTAAAAAATATTGGTCTTACTACATAACAGCATCGGATGAAGTGTATAAAAGATTCTGAAGTTCGCTTAATCGACGTAAACATATCTATAAAACATAAGAGCAAAATAAGCGTTTGTTACTTGCTTTGCGGATTAATGTTATTATAATTGGAGTTGTTTGAAATTTAAGGCCATTTTGCCAGCTTTTAACATTGCCAGCTTGAATCTTCCAACCTAGACTTCTGCTCAATGTTTCAGATCCTAGAACTATGGGTTAAAAGTAAAATTTTTGAATAGATTGTGTTAAAAACCTGATTACAGCAAAAATTTTATCCAATAATAGGGCCATGACCACGAACTAAAAAATTGGGAGAGTCCTAACAAAATTATCATTTGACCACTACCTGAAAAGTGGAGTTCGGCTTGTGGCATAGCGTAAATATGCAATAGAAACATGATCGCCGATTGACCAAACGGAAGTTAACCAATTGAGATGGACCCTCGTAAGCTAAAGTTTGGGGGATCAGGGCAGTCCAGATCCCCTTACTCCCCACCCCCGCGATTATGACGCTTTTCAATATTTTGACAAGACAGTTTCAAGAAGCGTCAGGTGTCATTCGTGATATCTGTGCTGTAATTAGCTGTCATGTATTCAATGCATCAAACATGGTTAATTACAATAATTAGATTATTCTAACAGATGGTTTGTTACTTCTAAATTTAATGTCATTTAATCAATATCAGAGATATTTTGGAAGAATCTTGACACATAATGCTAATGGAACTGCTAGTGCTTTTCGAAATGAAACATTTTTTAATGATTGAAATATATGATTATTGGCAATGTTTAGAGTTATTGACGAACCACTTACCTTTGTAATAACAGAGTGTGCAGTGGTGTATGAAGTATATAATAATAATTACCGTTGGGTCTACCCAAGGCAACAGAAACTATTAATTGATCGTCTCTTGAGCCTTTGAGTAAACGAAACAACTGCTGCAGCAATCTTTAGGATATTCAGTGATTAAATAAACTGGAAAGCCGCATTGGCTTGGATATAAAGGGTGATCCAAATTGTCTTTTCAAAAGTGTACTTGTTTTGTACCGGTGTTGCAGGCAGTAACCGCGAAATTCGGATAAGTAGCTTTCCGTGTTTTATTTCTGACACGTTAGATTTATTGCTGTTAATTACTTTCTACCTGCTCTAAATTATTAAGACTAAAATATTAGTGCAACGTTTCAAACCTCTTTGGAAAACTGTCACAACAGTTTTAGTGGATCGCAAGGTAATGCAGTGCGCTTTTGTTAAAACGTGGACGAGTGGTCAACTGCTGTCCCGTCCTACCAGTCCAGAAGGTGTGTGTACAAATCCCGTCTGCCAATGATTTTTTAGATTTGGTGTCGTTTGTTGTTCCAAGCAAATAGATGGTGCTCCTAACATATAAAATCATTATGGAAATAACATGGCACTAAGAAAAGATAATTGAAGTCCTTGTAGTGACTTTTAATATATTGATGTGAATTAATAAAAGATGAATTTATATGCCCAAGTCGAGACTATGTAGGTTCACAAATATTATTGAGAAGAACTATAGAATCATAGATCACAATATACAGGATTCACGTTGAACGTATGATCCCAAAACCGTATAAACCCAACGTCCGTGCGAAACATTCTAGTATCTGGTAAGTTAAGCGTCACATGCAGTTAGTAGGCAGCTGCAAAAAGCTCAGGCTCAATTGTCTTTTATTGCGTAGTGCGATTTATTTTAGCTACGTCTTTAAAAATTGCTTTACGTAACAGTGAGAATACATTTTGAAACCAAAAAGCCAAGTTTCGCTTGTCGCAAAGTTTCAATCTCGAAGTCTAAACCGAAAATTTTATTGCTATATTTTAAGCCGATAAAATGTAACTTATTCGCGGAAATGTTGTGAAAAAGGCGAAAGTCATAGGTGATGGAAAACTTTTGATAAATATTGACAGGAATCAAATTATAATAGTTACTGGTCTGCTCTGAACAATTAGAAACGGTGGCGAGTTCATGTCTGTGACAGAGAGAAACAGATAACAGGTACAAGAAATTTTTGAAAATTATCTAAAGCAGTAATTTGTAAAACGTTCATTCAATTATTGTTAAATTTAAAGTGAACAAGCTATGGTAAATCAATACAACAGTTGGACTGATTTATTAATTTTACGAAGTGTCGGCTTCTATTTATAAAAACTGGAACGCCTCAAATGCTTCTTGATATTCTTACCTTTGGGTTTGTTTAATTATGTTTGTGTATTTTTTTCAAATTTTCTTAAAAGTAATTGTCTTTCTGATTGATTTCGAGACATTTTCTTGCCTAATACAGAACGGTCATTAACGACGTTGTTAAGAACCCAGTTTATTGCTTGGGACTGAATGGTTTTGCTTCATAGTTTCGACATAAAGTTCGTGGAATTTAGTCATCAAAACCACTTTTATTGACTTTAAACTTGATATCAACTCTGTCGCTAAATATCGATATATAATAATGATATATTCGACTTAGCGAATTTTTGAAACTTATTGAAGAATATTATGAATTGAGACAGAATTTTTTTGATTTCATACTAGTTGAATAACGATGTTTTTCTGACTATTTTTTTATGTGCTACCAGGATTGGGTGGCACAGGTTGTTTTACATTTACGGTTAAAACCTAATATTTGATATACCGTGAACTACATATATACAGTCCATCTGGAATTGCTCCTAATACATTTCGATTTCACGTCGATCGCGTTGTCCCTGAAAAATCTTTTATATGGTCCTTCGATAAACTTTCAACCAGTTTCAACAGTTGTGTCGTGTGTCGGTATTGTGCACGTTTTTCATAATTGTCGTCAAAGTCGTGAAGCTCAAGGGTGAGTAAAAATAATATTTTTAGAAACTTTCTACCAGGATTTGGTGGAAAAATGGGCCAAACGTTATAAAACAATTCCTGTCAGGATTTGATGGAATTATAGGGCCAAAACGTAAATTCTACCTGGATTAGGCAGAATTTTTTGTTACGTTAAAGTTTCTGTTTAAGTTAAAATCACATGAGTGATTGTTTGGTCGTTTCCTACCGTCCGGTGTGAATCAATATGCCATACCATCACTGAGCAAGAGGTAGTATCTGCGAACAATTGAGTGATACAGATGATAGTGCAGAACATCGTCGTGCCTCAAACAGTGGATCAATTGGTCCGTTAAACTTTTCTATTTGATTGTTTAGCACGACGATTAAATTGCGATAACGTTAAGACGTGTTTTACGAAATGTGTGTTTTGAAAATATTGCAAAGGAGTAAAGAAAGACTGGTGGTTTTGACGATACAGAACACTACTTCATTGACACTTCACTCTTGAGCTCAAGTTGACAGTTTAAACTAAATATGCGATAAGTTTTCATAAAAACAATAAAACAAAATGAACACAGATAAAGAAATTTTGTCCAAACTACGTCAACGCAATGCGGTGCGTATGAATGCTTCGAAGGTGATTAATTCTGCGTCAGGGTGCCTCGCTGCGGACGTCCATATTGATTTAGAGACATTGCAAAATAGCTACATTAAGCTCAGTGACTATCGTGGCCGGTTGCAGACACTTGATGCTGACATTTCAGTTAGTATAGATGATGAAGATAACTGTGCAGAAGAAGCGCAAAGTGCTGCAGATTAGATGACAAACTGTTGTTTGCGATTGCTGCGGTATCCAGCAAAATTGAGAAAGTAAAGGTAGTGTCGATTCAAAATGTAACACATCAGTTGGATACAACACATAATTTGTTCTCAGATCGTCGGGTTCACAGTGTCAAGCTTCCCAAACTGTATCTAGCGAATTTTGAAGGTGAACCGTTGAAGTGGGCGGAGTTCTGGGATAGTTTTGATACCACCGTTCATCAGAACGACGAGCTGTTGGATGTTGATAAGTTTAAATATCTCCGTGGATTCCTCGTCGGAGATGCTTTGGGGCTGGTCGCAGGATATTCGTTGACGGCAGTCAATTACGAATCTGTAGTTGATGCTTTGAAAGAGCGTTTCGGAAATAAGCAGATAGCAATTTTCTCGCCTTTTGAAGCAATGCTAGCGTTACCCATCGCCAATCATGATATCCAGCAGCTTCAGAAAATCTGCGATGATTGTGAGAAGCATATTCGGAGTCTCGTATCGTTAGGATTAGCCGAGTAAACCTTCGCTCAAGTATTAACGCCGATCATTCTTTCGAAATTGCCAGTCTATGTCAAGATGGAGCTGCACCGTCGACATGGATCGAATCCAGGGGAGCTGTCGAATTTGCGAAAGTGGCTGAAGGAGGAAATTCGTGCCCGCGAATGCAGCCATCGATCCTTGGGTGGTCAGTTATGTTCCGGCAATTCTGGAGACAACTGTAACAATGATAACAACAATGACAGTAGCAGCAGTAAGGAGGCAGCATCATCAGTCGACCGCAAGGCCGAACTTTCGGAAACCGTCGAAACTTATTGCTACGTCGTCGTCATTGGTGGCAAATGGGTCAAGTAAGAAGCCACAATGTGTTTTTGCAGAGAAAGTCTTTACAGCGACCAATGCAAGAAATTCTCTGATGTCCAGAGTCGGAAAAGTCGTCTTCAGCGTCGATCTTTCGCATGCCTAAGCGGCAAACATCCTGTCAAGTCGTGTCCCAAATCGCTTCTATGTGTTCTCTGTCACAAAGCGGGGCACCATCGCAGTTTGTGTTTTGACAAATTTGGGTCTCGTAATCAGCGAAAACCATAGGATCTAGCCATGAATATGGCGGGGAGAAGTGAGTGTGAGAAAAATACTACAGTCGAGAGCAGTCTTCTCTTGCAAGGGGATCGAGCAATGTTGCAAACAGCGTTAGCAAATGTCGCTGGCGATAATTCCTCGTCACAAGCTAGAATCTTGTTCGATACAGGAAGTTCGAGAACGTATATCACAACAGGTTTGGCTTCAAAAATAGCAGCTCGACCACGCGGAAACGAAGTTGTCTCAACAGCTGGTTTTGCCTCTACAAAGTCGAAAACTGTTAACTACAAGACGGTTGAATTTGATATTGTTATTACGATGGATCTGTCAAAACGATAACAGCAAACGTGATTCCAATAATCTCTTGTTCGGTACAGAAGCTTCCGTTGGACCTGTCAAGCTATCCATGCATGAAACACATGACGCTGGCTGATACAGTTGTGTCATCGCTTGAATTAGTCCCGATCGATATCTTGATTCGCACCGACATCTACTACGACTTTGTAGGTACAGGACGTATTCAGATCGACAAAGGTGTTGTTTTCCTATCGTCTTCCTTGGGGGTTTATCATCACAGGTCGTTTGGCTGATGCGAAAATTATTGACAATGAGGTCACCATAGTGTCGTCATTGTTGTTGTCGCGTATGCAATCCAATCCAAAATCCAACTTTGATGTGGAGCGTTTTTGGAGCCTCGAAGATATTGGGATTAAGTCGCCCACTACAACTACGGAAGACGAACTTGCTCTGCAGTCGTTCAACAGTACAATGAGATTCGATGATGGCATATATCAAGTCGCATGGCCGTGGAAGCAGAAAGAACACGAGCTTCCTGACGACTAAAACTTGTCGTTAGGTCGTCTAAAGTCGCTCATAAACCGAATTGTCAAGAATGAAAAGGTCATCAACCAAAACAATAAAACTATCGCTGATCAATGTGAAAAAACATCATCGAACGTGCCCCGATATTTTCATCGGGCGACGTTCACTACATTCCTCATCGTAGCGTCATCACGCCTGACAAAGCAACGACAAAGCTAAGAGTTGTGTACGATGCTTCTGCCAAAGCAAGCAAGTCATCGAAGAGTCTAAACAAATGCTTGCTCAGAGGTTCGGTGATGCTAGAGAATTTGTGCAGATTAGTTTTGCGATTTCGTCTCAACGCAATTGGTGTGGTCAGCGACATTGAAATGGCTTTCCTGCAGATAGGCCTACAATTGTCTTCTCGTGACGTCACCCGATTTTTGTGGGTAAATGACTTGAAGAAACCAGTATCAAGAAACAATTTGGTGGAATATCGTTTTTGTCGTGTACCATTTGGTTTCATCTCAAGCCCTTTCCTTCTTGCTACGGTGATCAGTTATCACATAAAGCAATCGTCGTTTGATGTTGCGCTCAAATTATTGGGAATATCTACGTATACAACACCATCACTGGAAAAAACAGCATCAAAGAAGCGAAGAAATATTATGTCGAAGCGAAGAAGCGGTTTAACGATGCGTCCATGAACCTACGAGAATGGTATAGTAACAGCAAAGATTTGAATGCCGTCATGAAACCTTTTGATCGAGGGTAATCTACAACGATCAAAGTGCTTGGGCTAACATGGGACACAGAAGCCGATGCATTTTCCTGCTCTTCATACAATGTCTAGAGTGAAGCTGTCAACACGAAACGCCTCATGCTCAAATTTCTTGCGACGGTGTTCGATCATTGCGGATTCTTCTCAGCAGTATCGGTCTCCGCAAAAATGCTCATGCAGAAGCTATGGAAAGCCAACTATAACTGGGATGATGTGCCACCAGATGACGTAGTATGGGAATGGATGTCGTACGCAGATAGCTTGAAAATGATTGCGCAGTATCAGATTCCAAGATGTGTCAATCCAGAAGTATGTATCGAAGAGGCTGATCGACAACTACATTGCTTCTGCGACGCATCGGCCAAAACATATGCTGCAGTTGTATATTTAGCAATTACTACTTCCCGCGGTACAACATCCGACATAGTCTTTGCTAAATCGCGAGTTGCTCCAACAAAGCGAATGTCGATTCCACGAATAGAATTAGTGGCAATCGTAGTCGGAGTGAGAATATTGACATTTGTAGCAACAGAAATGCGGCTTCCAGTGCATCAAAATGTGATTTGGTCAGATTCCCAGTGTATATTACACTGGATCAGTAAGCAAAATGTCGAGACCAGATTTGTACAAAACCGATTGTCGGAGATCACGTCTCACAAATATGTCGAATTTTGATATGTACCAACGACGATCAATCCTGCTGACATGTCGCCACAGGATTACTCTTACGCCATGTTGGTCGATAGTGATTTGTGGTAGCACGGACCTACTTGGCTGAGGAAGACGAATGCTGAGTGACCTGACAACCCCATTTCTCGTGCCGTAGAAGCTGAAGAGCCAATCCATGTTCAAGTTGTGTTGACATCGTCGGACGAATTGGCAAAGAAAGATCCGTTGCTGCCCATCGAAAATTACACATCGCTCAAGCGTCTACTTCGGGTAATGGCGTGGGTCAAACGCTTCACATATAATTGTCGTCATGCTACTCGTCGGGATGATTGTTTGTCGGCGACAGAGATCGGCGAATCGCAGCTTCTGTGGGAGCACTACGTTGAGCGAGGAAATTTCGACACCGTGAGAAAAGATATCATGAACAGTAAATGTGATCATATACTCAACCAGCTTGATTTATTACTCGACCCCAACGGGATAATCAGATGTGGTGGTCGTTTGGGCAATACCGATGTTCATGGTGATGCTCTCCACCCTAAATTGTTGCCCAAAAATGACCCGTTTACCCAGCTGGTGATTGAAGATTGTCACAATCGAATAAATCACGCTGGAGTCGCCTACACGCTTGGTCACTTGGGTAATAAATACTGGATCGTACACTGTCGAAATCAAGTGAAGAAGGTACTAAGAAGTTGTCGACATTGTAACGCAATGTGTGGAGGTCCTTATCGGAATTCTGACGCTCCACCTTTACCAGCTTTCCGTGCCGAACAGCTGCGCCCTTTCAGCTGTGTCGGAGTCGACTACATGGGCCGCTACATTTGAAGACAAATTCATCTGGACAGTCGTCAAAAGTCTGGATATGTCTGTTTACCTGCTCAGTCGTTCGCGCAGTCCATCTGGAAGTCGTGGAATCCTTGTCCACGTATGATTTCCTGATGGGATTTCGTCGTTTTATCGCAGTACACGGAAAACCGGATGTTGTGATCAGTGTTATGCGGCGTTCACGTTATAATGTCCCCGCTGTTTGGAACTTTTGACCCCATGTAGTCGCGACCCTATCGTATAGACAGTCACGGTGACACACATACCGTAAATCAATTGCCGACGGTGTACGTACGACAAACTCCTAGCTACTACATTTTTTCTTGACAGTGTCGTACACACCCTTAGTACCAATTTGGCGCGAATTAACTATAACGGACACCGTGTGTAGCTAACGCGGTTTATGAGTCAACAGTCCTGTGTAGTTTTTTCTAAATTCTCGATATTTGTATCTAGCCCATATGAACATTGCTCAAGTAATTCCGAACACTGTCAATAAAACTGCCCGAAGACACGGTGTGCCTGACACTGTCGAGAGGTGGTAATACGCGTAACTAGCTACCGTTGAAAAAATTTATTAAAAACATGGGGGTGTCTAAGACACCCTGTTGTCAACAGTGTGTCTGACACTGTGTGGTGTACATAGGTTCCAAACGTTGGGGACAGTATAACGTGAACGCCGCATTAATGCAAAGAACTTTCGCGCTACAGACAAATTCCTCCCGAAGATTTGGCGAGAAACGCAAGACAGTGACCTTGTTCCAGATTTTGCAGCTGTGGAAGGCATACAGTGGAAATTCATCACAGAATTAGCCCCATGGATTTGCGGATTTTACGACCGCATGGTTGGCGTCGTAAAAATTCGCTTAAGTCTTCGCTTGATCGTCGTTGTGTATCGTTGGTCGAATTACAAACAGTAGCCACTGGAGTGTCGTCAGTAGTTAATAGCCGTCCTCTTGTCGTAAACGAAGCATCGCCAGTAAGTAGTCCACTCACACCTCGCCAGAAAGTAGTCCACTCACACCTTGTCATTTCTTGGGAGGTCCCCGGATTGGGGTGTCATCCTTCGAATTGACTGACGGCGATTTAATTGCGCAGCCAACTACTACTTCTGAACTGATGCGCAGCTGGAGTAGGATGCTAGCAATCGTCGATTCTTTCTGGAAAACATTTCATCACCAATATATCCTCAGGTTGCGAGGGCAACGTGTAAAATTCAACAAGAGCTGTAGTACTGATAAACCAAGCGTAGGATCAGTAGTTCTAGTTAAAGATCCTAATTTTCTTAGATGTCGTTGGAGAATAAGCAAGTCACATCACTTGTTCCGAGCAACTATGGGTTATATGGAACAGCGGTCGTAACTATATCTAATAATAAAAAGATTAGGAGAGCCATATCTACTATATATCCACTGGAATTAGGATGTCAAGTTAGTTATGCTAATAACAGTGATAACAATATTGATATGGGCCAAGCAATCGGTAGGCGACGCCCAAGAAGACTTGCTGCTGTAAAGGCATGCGAGTTTATCGGGCAGAACGGTATACATAATATCAACATTTAGGAATCTGATAGTAGGAGTGATCAATACGCGAAACTTGCAACGTCGATCATGTAACAATGTCAGTAGCTAGTTTACCGTGCACATAATTTGGAAATTCTAAGCTATTATTAAGTTTCAGGTTATCTCGTCTTGCAAGGTCGTCATTCCTACCGATCATCCTTTATCGCGATATGGAGTTTTGTCGCCATTTTCGATTGCGGGGTCAATAGTCACGTCGGTCAACATGGTGATGTGGCACATCGTTCTTTGCCAACAGGGTGATCATTACGACGTCTTGAATGATGACATGCTCAACAACGTTCACCTGCAAAACAACCCTTCCGAGATTTAGGGGTGGCTCAAAAGGCGCGGTAGTCGTGTCACTGTAGAACTTCTCTTTCAACTAGAGGATATTTTACGTGATATTTGGGTTGACCAGCTGCAGCTACCAAAAAGCTCCTTTCATGATGCGTTGCTCGAGGTTACGTCTCGGTATCATGATCCATTGATTATCGATTTCCTCGTTTGTGGTAACCCCAATGATTTCGTTTGGTCGACTGGACTACGTACTGCGAATTGCGAGAAAAGAAAGACGGCATTCGGCAAAAATTTGTACGGTCGTATTCTTCGCGATGCGGTTACAATGTATTATCGGAGCGGACTCAGCTGTAAATATGCTATCAATCGGTTGATTGGACACAACACAATAACGACCAATCCGTCGTACACCAAAACGATATTGCTGATTAGTATGTGTAGGCAGCTGGAGTCTGTAGAGATGGGCCATATTATTCCAGTGTCGGGCAGCAGCTTTAACGATTTAGTAACACATATAACTAACTATGGTACTCGTCTAAATGACTACAAGTGTGTCATCATTCATTGCGGTGTCAATATATCCGAGTGGTCGCCGTAACACCAGGCAGGTGCCTGGATCCACATGGAGCAACTACTTCGGTCGACCGAACAATTGCCAAATCCGCCAAAATTTCTAGTGAGCCTGCCTATCCCTCATCCCGACAAACCGGGTATCAGGGATCTCTCTGATTGGATCGAGAAACGTCTTCAAAATACCATTATTAATTGTTTGAACTGGGCCAAGACGAACAGTATCTTCCAGCTCTCAACCGGGAAGCCAAACTACTATTTTTTCGATCGAGATCGATTTCATGTCGGCCACGCCGGAATGGCAGGATTATGGCAGGAGTGATGTACTTAATTTCCTGAACTTCGAACGGTGAACTATACCCTGTCACGGTTAAGGTCGTCAATTATGCGTCATCGGCCTGGTCAGCAGTGGGATAACCAGTAACTGTTTCATTTCAAACACGAGTGACATTTGTCGATTTGTCGATAAGAATAGCATGTATTGACTGTTTTAGAACCTCGTCTTTGGGAGTGTCGCTAAATATCGATATAATAATGATATATTCGATTTAGCGAATTTTTTAAAAGCTTATGGAAGAATATTATGAATTGAGACAAAATTTTTCTGATTTCATACTAGTTGAATAACGATGTTTTGCTGACTATTTTTTTATGTGCTACCAGGATTGGGTGGCACAGGTTGTTTTACATTTACGGTTAAAACCTAATTTTTATATACCGTGAAATACATATATACAGTCCATCTGGAATTGCTGCTAATACATTCCAATTTCAAGTAGATCGCGTTGTCCCTCAAAATCTTTTATAAACTCTTTAACAGTTGCAGCAGACAAAAATCGAGAATTTAGAAAAATCTACACAGGAC
>JASANE010002098.1:0-31472 GCA_030248225.1 Trileptium ribeirensis
GAATAGGACAAGGCAACATCTACAGTGCCAGAATGACACATGAAGCGTGCAGCCGAGAATTCAAGCATGTAAGGTACGGGCCGGCGCGATATAGCTCGGTCCGGTATTCCATGTAGACGCGACACGATTTATGAGGAAATGCAATCTCACCATGCAACGCGGTGAGCATTTTGCTTTTACCTTATATTAAATGCAGAGTGTAGTTGAGCAATCAGCATCAAACAACTCGAGCAAATTTGTGACAATATTTCCGGGTCATTTCACGAAACCATGTCATTTTAGTCGGGGGGGGGGGGGCTTCATCGACCCATTTTGACCCATACCACCAGACATTTGTAAGGAAATTTAATGTCACAGTGAGAGGTAGTAATAGCATATCAGACGATCATAACAAGGTATGGTGGACCTCTGTAACACAAATACAGCAGAAGCCAGCTGCCCTCAACCCGGGGAGGCCAAATGAAGCCAAAAACACATGTCCCAATATAACCGTTCGGTGTATCACTAGCACGTGATACATATGTGTGTTTTTCATTTCACTGTGATCCATTGGTATTTGCTAATTTTTCCCGGAAAAACTTGGGAGTAAGCATCGACACTGAAGCTGACGTCAAGCTTCCGAAAATTTTTTTCGTGACATGTAGCCCCGCCCCGACCAAGGTCAAATCTGGCAACTTTCAGACGCTGGTAATAACGTCAAAGTGCACTAGCGCCAAAAATGCTATATAACGGTAATCGTAATCAGTACAGGTGTTATTGAAAAAAGAATATCGGCGTCTGTCCAAGTGTTATTTCATTATGAGGTCGAAAGTCATAAAATGCCAAAATTTGGGTACGAAAAATGAAGCGACCCCCCCCCCCGACCTGACCAAACTTAAATTTAAAAAAGCCAAATTTAGCATACAGTCTTACAATAGGCTGATATAAAAAACATAGTAAAGCCCCACTAGAATCGACCCATCTATTAAAAATGTTTAATGAAAATGTAGCCCCCCAACCTGGCCTGTAGGCCCCCCGACCGCATGTATAATAAAAGTAATCGAAGGTCGCAAGAATCATATTAGTATATAAGTTCATCATCATTGCACTATCATATGGACCGTGCTCTTAACTGGGCAGCTAGGGAACCCTTCTGCCTGCCCGCACATCTATTACACGCATTGACCTTGGTATCATCACTTAAATGTAAGCTAGTCATAGATCAATTGTATTTGTTTTACAACAGCTTACATCTAGAGTGTATAGAAGTAGCTAATGTTTGGCGACATTGCATGTTGTAGGAAGCTGTATCCCCGACCTGAGGTGTAGCCCTCCCCCCATCTCAACATATTGGGGTGCCATTTTTTACAAGGCCTAAGGATCTAACTGAAATTTTTTCTCCGCCGCCCCCCGCTCAGGGTTGGTTTGCGCGCATACAAGGGTATCTGTAGGAGCTGTCGCAGTTGCGCTAGAAAAACTTCTGCGACATGCTTGTTCTAAATTGGTCGACTTTTTTAACCCCAACAATGCCTAAAGCAGCATCAATTTTAGGTCGCAAGCTCGCAAACGACGTCTGACGAGGAACTCATTTTGGTCCGACTTGCATAAAAACGGACCATGGTTCGCGTGGTCACTCCGTCAACCTACAGAATAATCACTTATTTCGGATTAACATTTCGTCTAGGGGGCCCTTTGTAACCGTAGGATTAATTAATACATATTGATATCGAAAAATTCAGGGTTTTTTTACATCGGAAGGGGTCCAGACACTGTAACATCGAAGAAACGTTCCATTTGGCTTCTGAAGAAAGCATGGTTTCGTGAACGGACCCTTCCACTTAGCAATTTGATACAGTAGAATTAAAATCTAACGCAATTTCTGAGCCTTCCAAAGTTCGAATTTTTTAAAAATCTCACACGAACGATAGTAGCCTAATTGTACGTATGTTCAGCATAAGTTTGTACACGTCAGTAAAAAGCCCTCTTATCAATTTTGTATATATCTTTTTGAAATGTGGGGATTTCGAAAACTTGAGTAGCGTACTCAAGGTGCGGTCGAATAATTTTTTGTATAACACTTAGAAAAAATGCCGTGGTAAAGCTGCTATCGTATCAGACTATACACGCTGTTAGCCCGTTGAATAGCCATCATGCAGGGTGTTTTACCCATTTGACATTGCTACTAATAGCTGCAAATTAGATCGCGGATATTGTCACAGGTTTTAAGTAAGCTACGATTAATGAAATAACTTCGATTGGGATTGGCAGCCAAAATGAAAAACAAATGTTTTCGACACATTGAAATGAATGTGATTTAACACTGACCAGTGATACACAGTGTCAAGGTCATTCTGAATCTGTGATACAGTGTCTTCATAAGCTCCTGTAAATCGGCCAAAACAATTTTAGATGATTTACAGAATAGTAGTTTTAGAATCTTACCAACTCATTAACACCATTTATGTAGAGCAAAACAGGCAAAGGACCATAGGTAACCGATCCCTGCGAAATTCTCACTGTAACATTCGCGGGATTTGAAATGGCACATCGAACAACTAATGTATATACACTTTTAGTAAGATTTTGCAGGAAACCATTGAACCAATTATTTAAATAGTTCCTGTGGCAAAAAATCATTAGTTTAACAGTCTGATGTGACAAACCGAGTCAAACGCTTTACTGAAATTGCAATACGTGCAATCAACAGCAGAAGCTTTATTGTCTTGATAGCCGCATTAACATAGTCCCAAAAATAAAAGTTGTGTAGTGCATGATGTTCCAACAGTAAAACCAAACTAGAAGTGTTGGTAAGTCCGCGTGTATGTGAGAAATCATGCTATCTGCATATAATTCGTTCCATAATTATACACGAAGTGCATGACAAACTAATAGGACGTTAATATACATTACGTACCTGCAGCAGACGTATAATAATCTGTCGCAGCTCTCTGAATAAAAACCACAACGTCATACTCGCCGATGGAATAATAATATAATCCTGCAATATACAAAACCGAAAGAGCACAACATAGTACTTTTGAAGAAATAACAATAGCCAATTTATACATGAATCGGATACATTCCATCCGGATCCGATGCCTTGTATGCACCAAAGTTCTCCACGCCTAGAAGCCACCGAAATCTCTGTCTTTTCAGTGACAATTTTTATTGCCAATCGTCTTCTTCTAGTATTTTCCCCCTGAGATATAGGAAACCTAAATAAGTACCACTTTGCATTCTGGAAAATGATCGTTTAGCATTGGTTCTACAAGAATGGCAATTTCGCTGCCTCTTTTGTATTTAATAGTTTAGTACAAATTATTAGAAGCATTCGATATTACACCTACAACCTGTGCCATGAGGCTCTCTTGGCTTTCTTTCTGCTTCCTTAGGACCGCACGAATGTATGATCTTTCACCCCATACTGAATCAGCATTAAAGTTCGTACTCGTCTACACAGCTTCCGACACTTTGTGAGCAGTGACCTAGTGCGTCATTCACTCATACGTGCTGCTTCGTTGCGTCCCAGGGTGACCGTCAGTTTTAACATCCTTCTCATGAGACGCCTTATTCGCAGATTCAATAACTGCACCATTTCAGCCTCATCGCCTCCTCGATCAGCAAAATTACCCGCGAAACATATCAATGAGACTGGACATACAGCTCACGTATAATTTCCAACGATGTACTATTCTGGGCTTACACGCATGTATCTCACCAAATTCAAGTAAATATATAGGTACCTATGATATGATCTATATGTTGTTAAACACGCTGAATTCTGGACCATTAGTCCATGGATCAACAGGGTCAGATCAATGACGTCACTTCTATTAATAGTAACGAAGGTCGGTTCATTCCCTTTATTCATAATATCTAAATCAGTGCAATGACAAATGTCAACAATGAGCATATGTACCTGAACCAAGTAATAACTGCAAAATACGTATTGCTCATTGTTGAATTTGTAGTTATCACTGATTTAGATATTATGAATAAAGGGAATGAACCGACCTTCGTTACTATTAATAGAAGTGACGTCATTGATCTGACCCTGTTGATCCATGGACTAATGGTCCAGAATTGGCGTGTTCTTAACGAACATTCTGCTTCAGATCATATCATAGGTACCTATATATTTACTTTGAATTTGGTGAGATACATGCGTGTAAGCCCAGAATAGTACATCGTTGGAAACTTATACGTGAGCTGTATGTTGCCATACTACGTGATATGTTAGCGGGTAATTTTGCTGATATCGAGGACAGCGATGAGGCTGAAATGACTACTGCAGTTATTGAATCTGCGAATAAGGCGTCTCATGAGAAGGATGTTAAAACTGACGGTCACCCTGGGACGCAACGAAGCAGCACGTATCGTGGAATGACACACTAGGTGCCGTGCTCACAAAGTGTCGGAAGCTGTGTAGACGAGTACGAACTTTAATGCTGATTCAGTATGGGTGAAAGATCATACATTCGTGCGGTCCTACAAAGCAGAAAGAAAGCCAAGAGAGCCTCATGGCACAGGTTGTGCAGTGTAATATCGAATGCTTCTAATAATTTGTACTAAACTGCAAATCCGAAAAGAGGCGGCGAAATTGCCATTATTCGTAGAACCGATGCTAAACGATCATTTTCCAGAATGCAAAGTGGTACTTATTTAGGTTTCCATATATCTAGGGGAATACTAGAAGAAGACAATTGGCAATAAAAATTGTCACTGAAAACAGAGTTCCGGTGGCTTGTAGTGAACTTTGGTGCATACAAGGCATCAGGTCCGGATGGAATGTATCCGATTCATGTATAAATTGGCTATATTCTCTTCAGAAAATACTATGTTATCTCTTTCGGTTTTGTATATTGCGGGATTATATTATTATTCCATGGCGAGTATGACGTGTGGTTTTTATTCAGAGAGCTGGGACAGATTATTATACGTCTGCTAAGGTACGTAATGTGTGTTAACGTCCTATTAGTTTGTCATGCACTTCGTGTATAATTATGGAACGAATTATATGCAATAGCATGATTTCTCACATACACGCGGACTTACCAACACTTCTCAGTTTGGTTTTACTGTTGGAACATCGTGCACTACACAACTTTTATTTTTGGGACTATGTTAATGCAGCTATCAACGATAAAGACTCTGCTGTTGATTGCACGTATTGAATTTCAGTAAAGCGTTTGACTCGGTTTGTCACATCAGACTGTTAAACTAATAATTTTTTTGCCACAGAAACTATTACATAATTGGTTCAATGGTTTCCTGCAAAATCTTACTCAAAGTGTATATACGTAGTTGTTCGATGTGCCATTTCAAATCCCGCGAATGTTACAAGTGAATTTCGCAGGGATCGGTTACCTATAGTCCTTTGCTGTTTTGCTCTACATAAATGATATTAATGAGTTGGTAAGTTCTAAAACACTATTCTGCTGATCATCTAAAATTGTTTGGCCGATTACCGGAACTTATGAAAACACTGTATCACAAATTCAGAATGACCTTGACACTGTGTATCACTGGTCAGTGTTAAATCACATTCATTTCAATGTGTCGAAAACATTTGTTTTTCATTTTGGGCTGCCAATCCCAATCGAAGTTATTTCATTAATGGTAGCTTACTTAAAACCTGTGACAATATCCGCGATCTAATATAACTATTAGTAGCAATGTCAAATGGGTAGAACACTGCATGATGGCTATTCAACGGGCTAACAGCGTGTATAGTCTGATACGATAGCAGCTTTACCACAGCATTTTTTCTAGTGTTATACAAAAAATTATTCGACCGCACCTTGAGTACGCTACTCAAGTTTCGAACCCACATTTTCAAAAAGATATATACAAAATTGATAGAGGGCTTTTACTGACGTGTACCAAACTTTTGCTGAACATACGTCAATTAGGCTACTATGGTCGTGTGAGATTTTTAAAAATTCAAACTTTGGAAACTCGGAAATTGCGTTCAGATTTAATTCTACTGTATCAAATTGCTCATGGAAGGGTCATTTCACGAAACCATGTACTTTTTGAAGCCAAAATGAAACGTTTTCGAATGTACAGTGTCTAGACCCCTTCCGATGTAAAAAAACCCCTGAATTTTTCGAATATCGATGTGTCTATGCAAAGCGAGCTACCTGAAACCTGCTACAGGGGTTGCAAAGGGCCCCCTGGGGGTCAAATGTTAATCCGAAATAAGTGATTATTCTGTAGGTTGACGGAGTGACCACGCGAACCATGGTCCGTTTTTATGCAAGTCGGACCAAAATGGTCCTCGTCAAACCATTTGCTGCACTTGCGACCTAAAATTGATGCTGCTAGGGCATTCTTGGGGTTAAAAATCGACCAATTTAGAACAAGCATGTCGCAGAAGTTTTTCTAGCGCAACTGCGACAGCTCCTACAGATACCATTTTATGCTCACAAACCAACCATGAGCGGGGGACGTCTGAGAAAAAATTTCAGTTAGATCCTTAGGCCTTGTAAAAAATGGCACCCCAATATGTTGAGTCGGGGGGAGGGCTACACCTCAGGTCGGGGGGATACAGCTTCCTACAACATGCAATGCGCCAAACATTAGCTACTTCTATACACTCTAGATGTAAGCTGTTGTAAAACAAATACAATTGATCTATGACTAGCTTACATTTAAGTGATGATACCAAGGTCAATGCGTGTAATAGATGTGCGGGCAGGCAGAAGGGTTCCCTAGCTGCCCAGTTAAGAGCACGGTCCATATGATAGTGCAATGATGATGAACTTATATATTAATATGATTCTTGCGACCTTCGATTACTTTTATTATACATGCGGTCGGGGGGCCTACAGGCCAGGTTGGGGGGCTACATTTTCATTAAACATTTTTAATAGATGGGTCGATTCTAGTGGGGCTTTACTATGTTTATATCAGCCTATTGTAAGACTGTATGCTAAATTTGGCTTTTTTAAATTTAAGTTTGGTCAGGTCGGGGGGGGGGGTGGCTTCATTTTGCATACCCAATTTTTGGCATTTTATGACTTTCGACCTCATAATGAAATAACACTTGGACAGACGCCGATATTCTTTTTTCAATAACACCTGTACTGATTACGATTACCGTTATATAGCATTTTTGGCGCTAGTGCACTTTGACGTTATTACCAGCGTCTGAAAGTTGCCAGATTTGACCTTGGTCGGGGCGGGGCTACATGTCACGAAAAAAATTTTCGGAAGCTTGACGTCAGCTTCAGTGTCGATGCTTACTCCCAAGTTTTTCCGGAAAAATTAGCAAATACCAATGGATCACAGTGAAATGAAAAACACACATATGTATCACGTGCTAGTGATACACCGAACGTTTATATTGGGACATGTGTTTTTGGCTTCATTTGGCCTCCCCGGGTTGAGGGCCGCTGGCTTCTGCTGTATTTGGGTTACAGAGGTCCACCATACCTTGTTATGATCGTCTGATATGCTATTACTACATCTCACAGTGACATTAAATTTCCTTACAAAAGACTGGTGGTATGGGCCAAAAAGTGTCGATGAAGCCCCCCCCCCCCGACTAAAATGACATGGTTTCGTGAAATGACCCGGAAATATTGTCACAAATTTGCTCGAGTTGTTTGATGCTGATTGCTCAACTACACTCTGTCATTAATATAAGGTAAAAGCAAAATGCTCACCGCGTTGCATGGTGAGATTGCATTTCCTCATAAATCGTGTCGCGTCTACATGGAATAACGTACCGAGCTATATCGCGACGGCCCGTACCTTACATGCTTGAATTCTCGGCTGCACGCTTCATGTGTCATTCTGGCACTGTAGATGTTGCCTTGTCCTATTCTGGTTTCAGGTCCAAATGCCGTCACAATTACGCTAGGACAAACAGATTTTTACCCAAATAACCTTGTGACGGTAATCTTAAGTAATTCGGTAAGTCATATAGGCCGACTTGTGTCTGTTTCTGGTCTACATTGTTCACGATATTGGACAGATTAGTTGACAGATATGTTGGAGAAAATGTTCTCATGACACGCCCACTTAGTTTGCATCCGCTCGCATATCTGGCTGGTAAATTTACTAGCGCAGCATTACGTGCTTTGATCTCGAATATAGAACATGGATTGTCTAAACAACAGGCTACCTTAGGTGTATTGCTGGACATAAGTGTAGCTTTTAATAAAACTCCACATGACGGCATTAAAGGGGTTTTTTGCGCTTTGGCGATAATTCTTGTATCATAACGTTTACCATAAATCTTATGACTGTTCGAATTCAAGTCGCCACCCAGGTGGGGATGAAGTATCAGTGGGAGTATCAAGGGTTTTGCCATCAAGAAGGATCATTATCTCCTGTCCTATGGGCTATTTGTTATGGGCTATTTGTCTCTGGCACCGGCTCATTTGTTACAGCAGCTATTGCATAATCGCGCGTTCTGTCAAGTGTACTCGGACGACTTTGAATTGCTTTATATTGCGCAGAAGTTAGCAACTTTTCAGCGAAGATTAAGCGCTGCGTTGGGTATCATAGTTCATGGTGTGACCGAAACGGGCCTGAGGTGCATCCCGACAAGATTGCAGTTGTGCATTGTACACGGGAAGGATGTGAAACCATAGGTATCGATATTACGTATCCAGACAAAATATACTAAAGTACTGTCAATAGGTTAAGTATTCGGGAAATGTATTCATATCAAAAGATGAATTGGAAGCTACATAAACTGGACGTCGAATATCGATCCTACCCCAGCCAGTCCGTGCTATGCGGCATACAGGACTGGGCGGAAATTCAGTGGTACACTGATGGATCTAATGTTACAGTGGTAAATAACAATGTTGGAACGAATGCAGGATGTGTGCCTTTTGGCATGTACAGCACAGTGTCCCAAGCTGGACACATGTGTTAGCTAATTGAATGGAGGAGGTGTCAAGATAAAGAAGATTGTAATCTGCAGTGATAGTCACCGGAAATTAAGGCTATAGAGTGTTGTTATACAAGATCCTGGACAGTTTTTGACTGTACTATTAACTTAAAGCATCTTAGTAGCTGCAATACTCTGCAGGTATGCAGGATTCCTGGCCACTGTGGTCAGGAAGGAAACGAAGCAGGTACGTTATTGTGCCGCAACAGAAGGAGCGTACATCCCTTTTCTGGGACCGGAACTGTACATTGGTATCTCACCAATTATGATAAAACACAAATTAGAAATTGTATGTGTAGTATACATAGGCACACTTGCTGCATAGGTCTAAAGTACCGTCAGTCGAGAATATTTTTACCAAGTTATAATAAAAAATGGCAATGATGGATTTGGAAGCTGAATAAATCCCGGCTAAAGAGAATTCTTGGGGTGCTTACTGGTTATTGGAGATCAAAAAGACATCTGATAATTATGGGTATCACAAGTGATAACGTATGCAAATTCTGTGGTCTAGAGCCGTAATCGTGGGGAACAGTTCCTACTTACCTGTAGAGATTTCCGTTTACTTTGATAGAGAAATTTCAAGAATATCATAATACCGATACCTAGTGCTTCAAAATTGGATATTAATAAGTTCCATAGGTTCTTTATCGCAGCACATGACCTCTAGAAGATTTTCCAGCTAGGATGTGCAATGGGCCTAGCCTATATAGGGCATACGCGGCCACTCGGTGGCTATATCCTACTAGTCAGGGAGTAACCGGAATTCCGGTTCCGGCGAAAATCGTGTTCAGGTTGCGGTTCCGACAAAGGGCAAAAACCATACCAGAACCGGAATTCCGGTTTAAAAATTTTGTTTGAAATTTTCCACGTTTTTTGCTTTATCCTGTAATCCAAACATATGTAATATATATTTTACAATGGTCAAGCTCCAATACAACCACGCAAAAGAAAAGATTAACTAACCAATTTGCCGTGTGAAACGTAAGTAGGGCACATAATTTGAGCAGGAATTTTTCATAATAACCTGCAGGAGTTTGTTAAATCAAAGCCAGGTCGATGCTTGTAGCAGCTATTTTACACATCCAGATGTCTGTGGGATACGTTTGAATTAAACCGGTCCAACTCGGTAACAGAGTATGGCTTACGCAGAAGTACATAGGGTATGCTTGACTAACATAAATTGCGTCAAGCACCCGCCAGTGCGCTTGTAAAGTTGATAAATCAGTCTAAATTGAAGTAAACTAACGTTATCTGCAACGCAGTTAGAAACTGCTTTTTTGGCAATGAACTGTATTTATTGAAACTGTGCGAGCAGCATCACAGTGTGTCTCATTTATAGGATTCTGGTTAGAAAGTTATCACCATTATCATCTAACTGACGGGCACTGTTTGTCCAACGCTAGCCTAAACAGTGTCTCTGACCACTGATCAGAAAATTACCTTCTATCTATTATTTTCTCTTAGAATCATATAAACCAATAATTTTAAGTTTCCTACAGAAGAACATGCAACAAACGTATGTGTAGTAAAGGGAGGCGACTGGAGACAGAGCGAAAGTGTGTATTCTACGCTCCAAGCTTTGTAAGCACATTCGATTTGACGCAGTATGCGCAATGGTGTATAGTGTAAAACATTTTTTGCTCAGAATGTCCAAAAACCGACATATTTGATCGATAAATAAACATTATTAGCTTCCTCAGTCTCTTTAAAGTTTCAGAAAGGCAATAATACCGTCGCAATACATTAAGTTTAATGTAAAAGTTATTTTTAATGCATT
This sequence comes from Trileptium ribeirensis, assembly GCA_030248225.1. Lineage (NCBI taxonomy): Eukaryota > Metazoa > Nematoda > Enoplea > Enoplida > Thoracostomopsidae > Trileptium > Trileptium ribeirensis. The sequence continues at coordinate 10,668 of JASANE010002098.1, forward strand.
TTAAGTCCACTATACCTTCATTTCTTCCATCGCCTGTTTTACTATATAAAAATTTCGAAGACCAGGTTCCGGATCCGGTTTAAATGGACGGTTCCGGTTGCTGGTTCCGGTTCCGGTTATTCCCTGCTACTAGTCTAGTAGTCTACGTATCGTGTTACAAAACATTAGTTTACGCAAGTTACTCAGTAGGAAATTTCATATTATTGGCTTATGCGGTTCTAAAGGAAAACAACTTCAAGGTATATAATATATAATGAGACAAACTGTGGCACTGGTCCGCACAGTTTCAATGATTACAGTTCTCAGAGGTGGTACTTTATTTCAATGTATACCGATTTAAAAGCAAAGCTTGAAGCAACTTAACTATCCAAGCTTGCAGCATTGTAAAATATTCAGAATTATGCTGTGAACGTTCAAGATTAAAAGTTCCGCCCGAAATACTTCTAAACAATCCATACTATGTTATGGATACATACATATCACGTTTAACCATGTAAAATGCGTATTGGGTATATCTGAATAGGTAATGCAGCTGGTACAAACATCAACCAGGCTTTCTTTTGTTAACTTAATCTGAAGAACAACAATTCCTACGGTGTGTAATTGAAAAAGGTCTGCTGAAATTCGTCCTATTTACGTTTCACATGGGCGTTTACTGAGTTAATATTTTTTCTTGAATTGGAACAGGATCACTGTGTGCATAACTTATATTTGGGCCACAGTTAGAGCAAAAATGTGGAAAATTTGAAATATAATTATTAAATCGGAATTCGGGCTCCGGTATATGGTTTCTGCCTTTTCACCGAACCCATAGACGGAATTTCGGTTATTCCTAGTGGCTAGGTATTGTTGATGTTGTCGTAGGGGACGATTTTGTTTAGTTTTGTCATAAACAGGTTCTCGCATCGTAGCAACTTATCTTGCATTTTAACGATGAAGAACGATTGAATTATTTCTAAAGCTCTGTGAGAATTACTACGATCTTAAGCTAAATATTGCTTACTTTACTTAGATATTACTAAATAATGTTATAAATTTTAGGTCGCCTTTTTGGAATGCTTAGCCACCCAAATATAGTTCAGCTGATGGGTATAAGTCTTCAGAAGCCGGATTTTTTACTCGTGCTGGAGTACTGCAACGGTGGATCACTAAACAATGCTCTTATGAAGCATCGCTTGAAAATTCCGCCTGAAGTATTGCTGGATTGGGCAATCCAGATAGCAAAAGGCATGAAGTACTTACATGAGGATGTGCCGATCACAATTTTACACAGGGATTTAAAAAGCGGTAATGGTAGGTATCAGAGCAGAAGTATCTGTTTTGTAATTAACTTTTTCGTTACTTAAGACCAGTCTTCGTCTTCGTTTGATGAACTGAAACAATATATGACGTAGATCTATAGCTAGCATATTGCTCGGCTTTTGGATCAATTGTACCTTCGATCTTTTCCTTTTAGCTGAGCACTAAAACCGCCGACTTCACCTTCCGGGTCAAAATGACTAAAATGGTATTTAAAGGTTCTTTGCAAAAGCTAGCAATGGGGTACTGGTGCATGTGTTTCACGGCAAACGTACCGCGACAAAGGCGTCACATTGAATCTCCTGAAATCATCATCTTTAGGATGTTTAGATGTTTAGAAATTTGCCGAACATTACATTTTTGGTGGACCACTTCCAGGTCCGCGGTAGGCGCCGAATATGGTTCGTCGACCCTAAATATTTTTGACATTCCGGCATGCAAGAAAATGAGAACACAAGTATCAGTGTTCAAATTAACTTTGCGTAGATTTGTATACTAAATAATGTTCATCATTCACGGCTTTGGCATTGGGGTTGGGATCGGCGAACACGTTTTTTCGAATAGTCTGCATTCTGTTGTTTGCCTATGTATTATGTACATTAACAATGGTGTAAACATGTATAGGTGATTCAATAAACTGACTACCTAAAGCTGCTTTATGGCTTCGTTACCTAAAGACTACTGCTAATATATCATGCCTTTTAAGTATTTTTCAATGAGTTTTAAGGGTTTACGAACTCGATTTACTGCAAATTTGGCTTTGTATTGCGTGCAGTGCATCATGAATGGTCTTTATATATATATATGGGGTGACCGCTTACTGAAATTTCTTGACATTTGATATTCTTTTAATTGAGGCCTCGCAGAACAAATAACGACTTTTCCTGGAATTTTTAGCAAATGTTGCTTGGTATATGACTCTCCTTTTTAACTTTCCGAACGTGTCCGGTTTCACAATGAAAATTTAAAAAAATTAGGATGATTTGCAGAAAATGTCATTATCGATAATGATTGGAAGCGAATGATAGATGAGCTGCAGGAGTTTGAAGCCAATCGTAATGCCGCGCAATGTGAAGCATCTGCATTCGCTGAAAAAGTAGCGGAACGAAGGTTTCATTAGTTGAAGAACAGCGCGAATATTTCATACGTGTTTAGCAGGGAATAACCGGAATCGAAATTTACCGGAACCAGCAACCGGAACCGGAACCGGAACTTCTTCGAAATTTATATATAGTAAAACAGATGATGGAAGAAATGAAGGTATGGTGGATTTATAATGCATTAAAAATAACTTTTACATTAAAGTTAATGTATTGCGATGGTATTATTGCCTTTCTGAAACTTTAAAGAGACTGAGGAAGCTAATAATGTTTATTTATCGATCAAATATGTCGGTTTTTGGACATTCAGAGCAAAAAAATGTCTTCCACTATACACCATTGCGTATACTGCGTCAAATCGAATGTGCTTACAAAGCTTGTAGCGTAGAATACACACTTTCGCTCTGTCTCCAGTCGCCTCCCTTTACTACACATACGTTTGTTGCATGTTCTTCTGTAGGAAACTTAAAATTATTGGTTTATATGATTCTAAGAGAAAATAATAGATAGAAGGTAATTTTCTGATCAGTGGTCAGAGACACTGTTTAGGCTATCGTTGGACAAACAGTGCCCGTCAGTTAGATCATAATGATAACTTTATAATCAGAATGCTATAAATGAGACACATAATTGCGATGCTGTTCGCACAGTTTCAATAAATTCAGTTCATTGCCAAGAAAGCAGTTTCTAGCTGCGTTGCAGATAGCGTTAGTTTACTTCAATTTAGACTGATTTACCAAGTTTACAGGCGCACTGTCGGGTGGTTGACGCAATTTATGTTTGCCAAGCATACCCTAAGTATTTCTGCGTAAGCCATACTCTGTGTTACCGAGTTGAACCGGTTTAATTCAAACGTATCCCACAGACTTCTGGATGTGTAAAATAGCTGCTACAAGAATCGACCTGGCTTTGATTTAACAAACTCCTGCAGGTTATTATGAAAAATTCCTGCTCAAATTATGTGCCCTACTTACGTTTAACACGACAAATTGGTTAGTTAATCTTTTCTTTTGCTTGGTTGTATGGAGCTTGATCATTATATATGATCATCAATATATATTACATATGTTTGGATTACAGGATGAACCAAAAAACGTGGAAAATTTCAAACAAAATTTTTAAACCGGAATTCCGGTTCCGGTATGGTTTTTGCCCTTTGCCGGAACCGCAACCGGAACACGATTTTCGCCGGAACCGGAATTCCGGTTACTCCCTGGTGTTTAGTTGTTTTCAGAGCTGGTTTAGGGACTTTAAAGCCGATTTTCAGGGTATAGTCAGTCTTCAGTGTTTTGGTTATATATTATTGTCATCGAATTTAGAACGGGCTGTTTAGGTTTTTCGTTCCGTTCAATACAATAATGTGCTCATCTTGAATCCAAGTTTATTGCACCATACCTTTTTAGGGGGCTTTAAGCGATTTCAGGTCGACAGTCGGCGAACCCTGTTTATCCAAAGAATGTTCGTGTGTCGTCAGTTTTGGTCGAATATAAGGTCATCGTCATGTTGTTTTCTGATAATCAGAACGTAGTGGAGATTGTGTGTTGCAGGGGTGAAATCTTTTAAATTCCGTCTGCGTGTGTGTGATCGGCCATAAATCGGGAACGTCTTAACCGATTTTCATGATCTTGGGCTCATTCGAACCGGCATAGTCGATTTACCGTGTACACCTCCGAGCGTTTTTTGATTTGGGGTCTGGTCCCGGGGTCAGGAGTCAAAGTGTTGGGTTTTTGGCCCCATTTTAATACCCTTCACGGATGTAAGGTTATTTTTAACTTAACTTTCGATTTTTTTCTCTGGATGGTTTTATTTCATAGTAAAATGATGAATGCCGATGCCTCTTTTTTTGTTTTTCGATTAAGGGTCCGGTTTTGGATTTATGGGGTTTGAGGTACGGTGGTATGGCGCCCCAATGGTTCTTCGACCCAAGATTTGAAAATTTGTTCTGACGTCTTGTGTGGCTGATAAGTTTTACCTGTAGGTTTTCGGCCATGGGAAACTCATTGTCGGTGCCGGTTTTTCTCTGCGACCCATGGTTCTTTTATGGGTACGGGGGTATGATGCTCCATGGTTCGGCCTCAGAGGTCAAAATGAGGGTTTTAGTACCCCTCACGGAAGCAAGGTTATTTTTATCGTAATTTTCGAATTTCTTTCTTTGTTTGGTTTTATCTCATAGTAAAATGGTAAATGGCAATGGCTCTTTTTTGTTTTTCGATTATGTCTCTCGTTTTGGAGTTATGGGGTTTGAGGTATGGCACCCTCATGGTTCCTCGTCCCAAAAGTTGAAGATTTGTTCTGACGTCTTGGACGGCTGATAAGTTGCACCTGACCATTTTGGGCATGGAAAACTCAGTGCCGGTGTTAGTTTTGTTGCAACTTGTGCATGTATTGTGTGATGTCCACATATAGCATATCGACGAATGCTATCGAGAGCTGATTTGATGTGCACGCAAAAGGCGTAGGTGTACCGGGGGTTGCACTACGTTCTGAAATCTCGATAGAGTTACTAGTATATGTTATTATAGATTTCTTGACACGCAGAATATGTGATGTTCCTTCTCGGCTCTCCAAATTAAAAAGGCGACTGAAGAGTTCCTCTGGCCTTTTCAACTGTCCCTCCTAGTTGAAAACCGGTTTCTTCTGTGGCATCTCCACAGAAGGGTAGGAGAGGAGGTCCTTCAGGATTTTTAAGCTCCCCAAAGATTTCGGTGATTCATTCAACTCTTGCCCCATGTAAATTTTGGCTTGTCCCCAGGTCAACCCCCAGCACCCATCAGGTACTTTGAAATGGCATCACAAATGATTGTACTAACAAAAAGTTATAACAAAACTAACTGTTTTACTCTCGACTATCTAGGCTATTCATAACGAAAGCCTACATAAAATGAACCGCAGCCTTCAGAAAGACGCATTTTCAGCAGGCAAATTTAAAGGTTTAACAGAAACTGCGATAAAAATATAGTTGCATAAAAACGCGGAAACGTAGAGTTTTAAAATGTCCACTTGACCTGGGGGGGTGCGGTTTTGCAATTTCACCAGATACTTCCAATTTCCATGGTTGGAGCTGAGGGCCGCCAAGCCCAGAGCTCCCTCCCCACAAGTCAGATCTTGGTCCTGAGGAGTTGCCAGCTCCGATGCGTGCCTCTTTCAGAGTCATTGGCTCCCCTGGTCCATCGTCTCTTTCAATTTTTTTGCTTATGGTAAAAACTGGTTAAAAACACCACCAGTTGAACTAAAATTTCATTTTGAAGCTAAAAAATGTTTTTTGTAGGAATTTGTTTAAAACTCGCTTTTATCCTGTATTAGTAGCGCGTCTGATTCGTTTTTTAATCTATTACCGAAAACACTGCGAATTCATGGACGTTGGAGCACCGGTTAAACCTGGGGGACTGATACCACTTTTTATGGCCCCCTGCAAAATCGAGCGCCCCTGGATCTGAATCAGCCCCCTCCCCGTTTTCATGCACCCTGCTGCAATTTTTAACGAATGGAGAGGCCATATCGTTAACTCCTAGCAGGCCTGTATTGCAAGGTTTCGGAGATTTCAAGTGCTTATGGCAGCATATACATCAAACACAAAGCGGTTTTACGCATAATGACAACTGTACATGAAACTATACTAGCTCCCTATGCTTCGTTTGCGGGATAACGATAGTAGAGGATTCCAATGTCCGAAATATAATGCCATAATATTGTGATCACGCGTATAACAGTTATTGGTCAGCGGCGTAATTACATCTGCCGACAATATCGATTGTCAGATCTCTGCGTGGAATATTACACTATTACGTATGGTGGTATGATAAATATTAGGCTTTAGACGGTTATGAGTTACTTGACAGCGAAAAAGAATTTTTCAGGATTTTTCTTTTTCCTTAAAGCACATTCTATTGAAATTCAAATCTCTTCGGTCGCTTCTTTTCAATCATGCAGCAGTTCCATTGCAGGTGATAGCCAAAGCATGTTTATTTTTATGGTCATCGTGGTATGGATCATAGCAAGGTCCACACTCACATAAAATCTGACAGTTCAAAGCTGTGTGGTTGGATATATTGGGGATGGCGTCGAAAATAGTCATTACATAACTCTTAACGTTCTGCTAGTGGATAAATTTTTGGGGTTCGAAGCAGGCTCCTGAAGCTAAAGTTAGAACCGCGCAATTATGATTAAGCACAATCTCGCGCCATGTGCTACCCTTCTCGCTTGGCGGCGCCAGTAACTGGCTTCTGGACGGCTTTGAGATGTGGGAGTTATTATTATATCGGTCAATTTGATATTGTTATCACTGTGCCATTCTTGGAGTCAGGACTTTCGAGTGCCATACATTTATGCTAAAAAATGCATATTTTCTTTAAGCTAGGAAGAGCGCTGTTATGTTTCAATGTAAAGAAAATATGAAACTTTAGCTGTAACATGTTATTCCAATTCATTCAAATGGAATTCAAGAAATCATTTAAAAATTTTGATTATTTGATCTCCCTGAGGTTACGTGTCAGCGTTATGCGTAATGAGTTTAAATTTAAATCAATCTGGGCTTTCCATAGGTTGAAAAATGTGTAGAATTTCCATGATAGCGTGATCACACTCGGGGAAAATTCTATGGTGTACTCATTTTTGATAGTGACGGTAATATAAGGTCGTAACTGCTTTATTAATTATTCCTCGACTAGTCACATTGCATTTGCTTACAAAATATTTCATTTGTGTGCGTTGTGGTAAATCTTAGTTACAATCGAACGATGGAATTATGATGGGCAGAATGGAAGCCAGCGTGGGGAATTTTCTTGAATGGTGTGTGGGAATGGTCCTTTGGACTGCGACGCGCATTCATGAGTTGATAGAAACATGTTTATATGTATCACTAAAAGATTCCAGAATCTTTTATATATTATTATGTGTATTATAACGCTATTTTGTCGGAACGCTAATAAGATACTGAATAATGTAACAAACGCGAATTGTAGTCTCAACCACGATAGCCGAACGTGATTGAAGCCGAGCGAACGATGCGAGCGGTGTTTCCACTAGGGGCGTTAGGGATAAAATGGTGAAAATTTCTTTTTTGTTGTCGTTGCCATTCATAATTCATTTTTGGATGGACGTATGTCAACAAATTTTTTTGTTCGATAGCAGAAGTAATGACGCCGTGCCCTTTAGTTGTTTCTGCATCCCATACCTTGCTATACAGGCTTCGCATCAAAAAATGGAGACCATCATCAACTATCAACTACAGAATCAGCTCATCGAGATGTACAGGTTTGCTAACCATGACTTTTTTGTAGGAACATTCCTTGGGTCGCTGTGGGCCCGAATATGGCTCGTCGAAACTTTGTCAGAAATAGTGATTTTTCAGATTTCAGCATGGTGTTACGTGTTTTTACCTTAGAATGAGTCCCTAACATGGTATCAAGCACGCTGAATACTATGGTTTGCTATGTAGAGTTCAACTTTATTATTATATATTTTCTTGGGGTTTTAAGGTCGACGAATCGTATTTCCGAAATATCGTGTTTTTTTAATTTGTTTGGTTAATTATTGCGAGCAGTCCATTAAGAATGGTCTATATATAATTTTTCTGATTACACTAATTTGGTTATCTAGAGTCCAGAGTGCATATTACGGGTCTTATCATGGGTTTAGGGTCAATTACCCGATATCCAGAATATAGTTGGTCTTCCAGTGTTTGGTTACATATTGCGTACAGGCCATCAAGAATTGTCTATATAGGTTTTTTGATAGGCTGAGTACGGTGTCGTTATCCAGAGTCGAGCCCGAGTATTTGATACCTTTTCTTTTCAGATGTTTTTAATGTATTTAGGGTCATTGAACCCGGTTGCCGATGGAATATAGTTTGCTTTCAGTTGTTTGACTATATTGGGTACAGCGCATCAAGAAGTATTGTCTATATGGGTTTTCGGTACGCTCGATACCATGATTTGGTTATCTAGAGTCCAGCGTGCATATGTAACAGATCCATGCTGGATCGTTACGAGACAGATTAATCCAGGCCACAAGTTAATGACCAACATTTACGAATTTGACTACGTATATTCCCCGAAATCGAGCCCCAGCGACTACGGCTGAAGGAGAGCGAAGCCATCTACCCGCCCTCGTATGTATATGTAATTGGAGCAGCTTTGAATATCACTATGTGCGTACACCGCAAATCAGGAATTGCTAGGCCTGATAGTCCCGCTACTTAAGTATGTATATTAACACTTCGGTCTGCACCGCCGACGTTGCATGATCAGTATGGGTATTGTTATTGTTTCAGGGATGGATATTTGTTGTATTATCAGTACAGATATCTGTCGTACAATATACGTTATATATACAGTTTTCATTGACTTATTTGATTGGAATACTCGTGTCATGTCGCTGTACCATGTTGGTTGTTTTGCAATGAAGCAACCTACTGATATGATTATTATGTATCGCCGTAACATGAATTTATTAATTGCTATGTGCCTATTCGTACCATTGTTTTCGTATATACATATCTGAATTGGTAATTTGGGTATGTCGATCATGTTTATCCTATTTGTTACAGTAACAGTATTTCTATCTATTGTACCATATGTATACTGATTTCGTTTCTCTGATTATGGCCATAAAAGCCATTATCAGTACGTAATTCCGTTGTAATTTCATGCTATTTTATGATTGTCGCATTTTGTTGTATCCTTGATATTTATAATTGTTAAGGTGTGTATGTCCCAGGGTAATTTGATTTTGATTAGATTGATTTTTAGAGAGAAATTAGTAACTTTACACATAGGAAACTAGTGTTTTTATAGGCTGGGGTTATTTTAGAGGGGGGAAGGGCGGGGGGCGACCGCAAGGATCGGCTCCCCCCTCCCGGCGAGCCCCCTACACACCGACCCCTACTTTGTCGCAAAAACGACCCCTTAAAATTTACGTTTTTTTTTCAAAAAATTGACCCCGTAAGGGATCACTAGAAAATTTCGAATTCATATACACGCATATCGTAGGCTAAACGATCAATTATTTGGTCACCAAACCTAAAATATGCATGTATACTGTATATTGTGGCCAAAAACTGAAAAAAAACCAGCGCCACAGAGGTATGTTGGGGCACCTGAAAGAAAAAATGTATTAATTTTTATAAAATTACTGACCTCTTAAGGGGTGATGACCCCTAGTTTCCGAAAGCTTGCTACTGACCCCTTAGGGGTCGGTAAATTTTTCCGTTTACTGACCCCTGTCTGGGAGGGCCTAAAATATCCCCGGATAGATAGGAACGTTTCATGTGTGTCGAGCTCTTGCCTCACCCGACCCGTGAATGAATAAGATTGTACTGCTGTCCGAACGCCCCGATATGTATAAGGATAGCCCTACTCCGTGCGGTAGGACAGCGAAACCTGTCCCAATTTTAGTAGAAAAGATTGGCCGTGACGGAAACACTTCACGTCCGTCCTCACAAGTGAGGACCACAAAAATATTGGCTGTCCGCCCTATAGCGAACAGCGAGTAAGTAGATTCCCTGAAAATAGTAGGAAAATTTAAATACTAATTTACCGGTGTTCAAAAGTAGGGACGGCAACCACTACGACAAAATTTATTCGTTACCAGCGTTCATTTAGCCGATAAAACTAAAAAAATTGAAATTTCCGAAGATTCGGAATTGAAGGTTGCGGCTCCAGCCCATAATTTCGGAACCGTTGGGAAATCGGAATGTAAGCACTTAACATTTCTGATAGAGAATTTTACGGTCTTTAAACGGTGTTGTGGATATCCGATCAGTAATTATTAGTAAACAACCGTGTGCGTATAGATTATAAATTACATTAAGTAACTTGACAGATAATTGACACAAAAATATATACGTAGCACCATTGAGTTCCGAGGAACCGAGGCTTCCATTTGAGCCGAAACGGGCCATGTGTGCCACTTTTGGATACCCTCTCTTGTGAAAATTGCAGAAATTATGAGCCAATGGGCGTGTGACCCATCATTGAATTCCTATTGTCAAATCTGACACTAACATATATCCCTCACCCCACTGAAAAGGTAAAACGAATCCGCTGGCGCCGCGTAAAACACTTTAATCATTTACGAAGTTATCGGTGGGCTCGCCCGAGAACCCACCTTCCCCTTTTGTCGTCCAAAAATGGACCCGTTACATATCAAGTGGATTGGATGGACGCACTGAGTCCGAATCCCTTTTGGCACTCTGACCGTCATCGAACAGTCATCGTTTGAAAATTCAAAATTTTGAATTATAAAGTAATACACACCCATGGAAAGTATAGGGGTTTACTTTACCTGTAAGATAACGGTCGCATTTGCGACCGAAATAAACTAAAGGGCGCGCTATGGATTCCACAGAGAATTCATCTTATTATATTTATTGATTAAACAGTTGGTTTAGATGAAGTTCATTGAAAGTTTCTGGAAAGTTTTGTATTAATCTATAAAACTTTATATTAAAACGGTCGTAAATCAATTTTATTATATAGAAATTTCATATAAAATTGGTCCGAAATTTATATAAAATCGGACTGATAAGAAAGTTTACTTATAAGCTTAGAAACTTAGGTCAAATTGTCCCAAAAGTGCTGACTAAGCACTTTTAGTAAAGTTTTGACGACCCAATAAATCAGATTTAATTGCGAAAAGTATTTAAAGGGCATCACACGAGCTCTCGGGAGTTCAGTCTGACTTCGGCAGCGCAGAGTATTGTCGGTTTGTAAACCGGCTCTGTCGCTTTTCAGTACTTATGGTTTCACTTTACTGGCTATTTCTTACTCTTTGGCTTTTCGTTTTGGTTTTGCGAGTGGATGGAGGAGCGATGAACGTCGACTGATCGGATTCGCATATGTAAGTGTGGACAGGGAGGCGGAGTAGAGTAATTGAGTGTCCTTGACGATAGGTTAGAGAGACTCGCAGCTTGATAGCTAGCCCGTAGGATTGAATATCGTTTCGATGAATACCAGTGTATAACATTTAGCCTTCCCTGTCCATTCTTTTGTTTACATGGTAGTCTTGCCCGTCCCAACTTGTCCCGCAATCCATATCCATGGTTAAGACACCAACTCGATTTAATTAAATAGTCGAAGTCATGCTGAACCTTCCTCGATCGTTGGGTTAATGCACAAGTAAATGCTTCACTCGCATATTGACTTATTTTTACATGCTTCCCTGAGTCGAGATACGACTTCTGAGCCGATCGAGGTTAAATAAAACTTCTCCAAATGAGTACCTGAAATAGAATACCATCCTTGACCTTGGTTGATGAATTTAAATTCTGTATCATTAGAAAAATTCAATATTTAGGAGGAGATGTCGTTGCAGAATCGTGATCGGAATAATTATTAACAGTTGGTTGTAAGCGATAAAATTTACCTCCTGGCACATCGGTTCTTCTAGCAGTTGCGCTGAGATGTTGTTAGGATGTCAACAACAACCTACGCCTCTAAAATTGAGTCTAAAACGTAGTGGACCTGCAACCGAATTTGTTAATCTAATGTCTCAAGAATTAGTCCAGGAATTCGGCTAAAATTTTACTCGGATCTCAGTGAGGATCCCAGTTGTTGGTTTAATTCATAGAATTTTTGATTATCGCGTCGGAATCACATACCCGACGAACCTGAAGGGGCTTGCCCCCACCGTAGATTTAGAAAATTTTAAGATTTCCTCCAGGAATTTTGTCGAAACCTGGCCATTTCTTCGTAGTAATGTCTGCCACCAGATACAACCTTATAACATGACCATATCTCGTCGGAAACCCGACGGTGTGACAGGGGTTCGCCCCTACCTAAAATTTCAATCGTAGCAATTTTGACGATTTTTACTCTAGAAATAGAGGGCCATTAGGCCTTCCATTTGCGCTATTGAGCCCGGCAAAGCCGTGCCCCCTTGAAAAATTATAACAAATATAAACCCGAGCCGCGCAAAAGCCGCTCAGCTTTTACGCAAAATTCACGGATGTCCTTTCCCGTATAAGTATATTCATAGTTAGGTTTTGGTTTAGCTTTAACATATAGCTTCCAAGTTTTAGTTTTAGTCAGTTCAGCTTTCACATCTCTGTTTGCCTCTGTATATTCGCATCAGTGCAGTACGAAAGCCGTCAGGGTCTCGAGACTACTATATACGGCCGCTGCAACGAAAATATCAGATTTACCAGAGTTGGTAAATTTGATGGCAGTGGCTAAGTTTAGTTAGCGATATCGCTAGACGAGATATCGGGTCCCGGCCCAATTTTTGTGAGGACGAAAGTTCAGGTCAAACCCAGCCCGTGTGCAAAATTTCACGCAGATAGGCTAGCAAATCAGCAAGAAATTCAAAATTATCGGTCTAATCCCAGCCCCTTGATGAAGTAGACTAAGTATCCCGGCCTAGACCGAGGATCCGAGCGAACGGATAACACCATCTAGGATAAATTTAGTAGGTAAACGTGTTACGGTTGTACCGACAACCAGATCTACCGTTTACGGACCTGTTTCATTAAGTAGAAATCATTGGAAATGCTAGATAAATTTTAGTAACAAATGGAGCTCTTTTAGAGAGCCGTCTTGAGGTCGAAACAGTAAAAGTTTATATAGTTCTAGTATAGTGCCGATGATCTACAAGGCATCGCTACTTATAGGTCTATTCCCAAATAACTTTTCAGTGAGCTGAATACAAATTTAACCCCTGCCCCTATGTCCCAAACTTGGCATAAAATGTTGCACAATTGTAGCATATAGTCACACCATTTGTATAGATCAAGTTGATGTACAGGATTTGCTGCTTGTATCATAAATTAGGGACCCGTATGAGCGCGTCCCTTGTCCCATATTAGTATTGTCGCGTCGTAGAGACGAAGATCAATTTATCAAGATAGCATAAGGACTTCTGCTTTAGGACGCCGAGTAAGACCTAAAAATAACTAAGAAATCAGTTACCCGAACTATCAATTTTAACCCGATCGAGTTCGAGGGAATTAGGAATAGCCCCAGAGCGGTTCATTGCTTCGGCAGTGACCTAATCGCACGCTTTGACTAGAGATTAAGCAAGTATTTATCTCTCAAGATTAGGAAATTAAACACAGGACGAATCAGGAAATTTATCAACCTTTGATGAACCCATCTATAGTCTTTCCGCACTGAGTAGTTAGTCATAACGATTCTTTTGTCAAAGCCGAATCATCAAATTTGTATATAACGCACTTGAGACCCTTCAACCCGCATCAAATTAATCAATTTGCTTACGAACATCGAGTTATGTTTGTACGACAGTTTTAGGTAACGAAAATTGAACGCTCAGGCAACGCCTTCAGACCTTCCGTGAGTATTGAAAAATCCATTTGGCATCTTTTAATAGACTAGATAAATATACGCTGTGGAACGGACCGACTGATACCCGTTTAAGCTCATATTAGGACATGGAATGCCCGAACTAGTATTCCAGAGACTGGTATTTAAGAATTCTTTTCTTTATCACTGGTGGTATAGCCGTACTTTTTATTAAGGATATAGAGTACTGATCCGCTGAGCCAAGCGCGAACGAAGCACCTGCGTGAACCCGGATTTAGACCCACAATTGACATCTTAGCACTTTTCCCGGGATCCGGCTCGATCAAGCGTCTTTTTGAGATGCACCAATTTAGACAAATTGGGCCGTCAAATCGAATTATTAATTTTCCTAGTGTTGACAATGTACAATTAATGTACACAACACAGTACCAATTTTAGCAATAAAATTTAGCTGGAAAAGTTTGAAAAAGTTAGAAAATTCGGTTCCAATCTTTTCCTACTGGGACCTCCACGCCGCCTAGGAGAGATCTCACCCCGCTGAGTACGAATGCATTCTGGCTTATGATTATAGACACGAGAAAATCCAGTTGTATTTCTTTAGGTTGCTAATGAGCATGAATTTAGGCGCAAATTTCGCATCTTTATGGCTGTAGTTGGAGCACAGTTTCGTAGGAACCTGGAATCACGATTAGTCTGTTGTACCCTGTACCGAAAGAGTAATTATTGTACCCGCCGTTATAATTCATACATACGTGTGCGGGCAGGAAAGAAGAAGCAACGCTGTGTCGTCGTCGCACCCGAATTTAGGAGTCGTACCCACTGTGAAACTCACAAATTTGTAACTAGGTTGTTGACGTATATTTTTGCTCATATCATACCCTCACTGATTGCTCAATTGTAAGTGTTGTTGATTTATTATCATTTGCCGTGTGTTAATCCGTATTATCGTGTATCATAGCTGTTGATTATTATGAGCAAAATCACGTCGCCCACAATCCCTAATTTCAGTACGCTTTGATCCGTATATCTGAATTTGCCCATTGTATTTTGCCGCCTTTAGCTTTACCTGAACCTATTATTTAACCGGAGTACCCTAGCAGTCATAGTTACTCGAATGGCGCCTCGATAGCTTCCCAACTATAACCTATTATGCTTCACAGCTATTTCTCTCCCCGTTTATTTTTGGAGTAAGGTAAGCGCAGCTGTCATTAGAAAGGTCTAGTAGTTCACGTCGTGATTTGAACCAACCAGCTGTGAGTGTCGAATATGGAAAGGCGATGACTCCGCATCCTAACCCATTCGACCTCAATTTTCCCAATACCATTGACATTGTATCTATTGTATTATCCCGTACAATATACTCATGTCCATTTATGCATACGATTTTGAGTTATCAATAAATACTAAATCAAAACCCAAGGTGTTCCTGTGTTTGATTGATTCTAGTAGCGATATGTGCTGAAGAAGGGTTTCACCCCTATCCAACGACCCACGTTCAGGTTTGACACCCGCATAGAGGAAGCAAATCATAGCGTGACGCGCCAATTCTAATTTCATTGTACTATTTTGTCTGAGTAGTACTCGTGCGGTCTAACA
Source organism: Trileptium ribeirensis (assembly GCA_030248225.1). NCBI lineage: Eukaryota > Metazoa > Nematoda > Enoplea > Enoplida > Thoracostomopsidae > Trileptium > Trileptium ribeirensis. Next base: position 25,918 of record JASANE010002098.1, read on the forward strand.
GAAACAGGAAAATTTTTACCCGAAAACAAAACTTTCACTCAACGTCCAAAATAGGAAATTACACGCAATCCGACGTTAAACGTATAGGGATTTGTCGGACCCTAGTGGGGGCCAATGGCTAAAGAAATTATAAGCAGTTCAGGAATTAGAAAAGAAAATTTCACTCAAACCGCATTTCCAGGCGGAACGATGAAAGGGAATAGCGGTATGCTCTCTTTGACCTGAGAGCAGGTGATGGAGCCAACCTCCGTAGCAGGGAATAACCGGAACCAGCAACCGGAACCGTTCATTTAAATCGGATCCGGAACCGGAACCTGGTCTTCGAAATTTATATATAGTAAAACAGATGAAGGAAGAAATGAAGGTATAGTGAATTTAAAATGCTTTAAAAATAACTTTTACATTAAACTTAATTTATTGCAATGGTATTATTGCCTTTCTCAAACTTTAAAGAGACTGAGCAAGCTAATAATGTTTATTTATCGATCAAATATGTCGCTTTTTAGACATTCAGAGCAAAAAATGTCTTCCACTATTCACCATTGCGTATACTGCGTCAAATCGAATATGGTTGCAAAGCTTGGAGCGTAGAATACACACTTTCGCTCTGTCTCCAGTCGCCTCCCTTTACTACACATACGTTTGTTGCATTTTCCTCTGTAGGAAGCTTAAAATTTTGGTTTATATGATTCTAAGAGAAAATAATAGATAGAAGGTAATTTTCTGATCAGTGGTTAGAGACACTGTTTAGGCTAGCGTTGGACAAACAGTGCCCGTCAGTTAGATCATAATGATGATAACTTTCTAATCAGAATGCTATAAATGAGACACACTGTGATGCTGCTCGCACAGTTTCAATAAATACAGTGCATTGCCAAGAAAGCAGTTTCTAGCTGCGCTGCAGATAACGTTAGTTTACTTCAATTTAGACTGATTTACCAAGGTTACAAGCGCACTGGCAGGTGCTTGACGCAATTTATGTTCGCCAAGCATACCCTAAGTACTTTTGCGTAAGCCATACTCTGTTACCGAGTTGGAACGGTTTAATTCAAACGTATCCCACAGCTTCTGGATGTGTAAAATAGCTGCTACAGGCATCGACCTGGCTTTGATTTAACAAACTCCTGCAGGTTATTATGAAAAATTCCTGCTCAAATTATGTGCCCTACGTACGTTTCACACGGCTAATTGGTTAGTTAATCTTTTCTTTTGCTTGGTTGTATTGGAGCTTGATCATTGTATAATATATATTACATATGTTTGAATTACAGGATGAAGCAAAAACGTGAAAAATTTCAAATAAAATTTTTAAACCGGAATTCCGGTTCCGGTATGGTTATTGCCCTTTGCCGGAACCGCAACCGGAACACGATTTTCGCCGGAACCGGAATTCCGGTTACTCCCTGCTCCGTAGGGACCTCAAAGGGTAGTACCGCTTAAGCTAGGTGCGCAACCCGTCCGGCAGGATTGAAACACATCCTATGAAGCGCTCCTGCGGCTTGCTAAGTTCCGTAGTCTCCTGGGACTGACCCGAATCCGGAATTTGAACCCACCAGGTCCTCCCACGACGTTACGATAGCCGGGGTCGTATGGGCATTACGTTGTGGAAGTCGCGTCACGTCGATCTGATACATATAATTCATGCCTTATAAGTGGGCTTAGCTTCAATGAACCCGATTTCCAGAATATAGTCTGTCTTCAGTAGGTTGGTTACATACTGCGTGCACGGCATCAAGAATTATCCACATAGGTTTTCCGGTAGGCTGAATACGATAGTTTGGTTATCTAGAGTCCTTGTTTTGATTAGGGTCAACGAGGCTTAATTATTTAATGTGATAACAAAATGCTCACTTGATGAACCCACCCTCACTCCGTTTCACCCTCGCTTGCGAGATAATAGTTTGTAGCTGCTGACGGCTGACATATACGTAGTTTGTTCGAGGAAAGCAGGGCAACGGAAATAGTAGAGGTTATCTTCATTGCGGAATGTCTTGACTTCACACGGAATTTTCCGAGTGTTATCAAGGTTTGTGCCGTTTTGGATAGATTAAGCCCTCTTCTTTTAATAAATACTGTTTTGAGAGTTTCAGATGACATATGTAGTAAATCAAACTGCGACGATGTAACCACTGAAGCTAAATATAAATAGCATGTTTCGTGATCAAAATTATATTATCAAAATAGATTATTCTTGTAGTAAGGTTCGTTAATGTGTTTCAGCTATCTTTTCAGTTTTAATCAAAGAAGCTTTGATGCCGCAAGATGCTCTGCGGAACAAAACGCTGAAAATTGCAGATTTTGGATTAGCTCGACAAACTATTAATACAACGCGGATGTCTTCAGCGGGGACTTACGCATTTATGGCACCGGAATCGATCAGACATTCGATGTACTCGAAGGGATCCGATGTGTGGAGGTATGTGTACATAAATACAAATAACCACTTATACAATTTCCGTATATGTACATTAATTAGCCTTGTTTATGGGAGCAGCTTAGCTTACAAAAACGGTTTATAATCATACAGTAGTCTTGAATTTCTTAAAGCAAATTTCACTGCAGAAACTAGTATTAAGAAGCTGAACTTGAAAATTTTTTGAAATGTTTCCTTTAAACTGAGGTTTTTGATTTATAAGACTTCCGAAAACTTATCTGCGGGAACTGGCCTGATTGTAAATGGTAAATTTGATCAATATCCACTGTTTAATTTTGATCTAGACAAGTCCTGGCTGCAAACGACAAAGCTATAAGATAATGTGGTCTTAAAAGCGATAAAATAACGCGGGTATATGGAACACGAACAGCGCTAAATATTAAGATAGCCAAGAATCGGTTTTAGTAGGTGATCAGTGTCAGCTAATATTCGCTATGGCCTTATCCGGCCTTATTTACAGAATAGACTGTCAATGTTGGACCGAACGTCAAACAGTTGAAAAAATATCCAACAGCTTTTATAGCTCTTCGATTTGCATTATACGGGAACTATGATAAAATGTATGTAGCAATATGGCAAAAAGTAAAACTGAAATTTAAAATCAGTATAATCGTGAGTAGTCCGCATTAGGACTGCCTAGGCGGAATTACGAAAACATTCCGGTTTACTGAGATTGCTGCGAATTTTGATTTAATTAGAATGTAACCGTATAATGGGCATATTCTTACTTATATGCAAATATCTTATCTACCTTTAAGTGTGATTGACTGGGTTCTCCAAACTGAAATTATACCTGGTGGAACCGACTTGGGGCCTTTTCTCTTTTCCGTTTAACCTGGGAGACCACAAAGTATTTCAACCATCCCAAAACATCAAAAATGTCTAATTTGACAACTGATTGTGATTATGCGTGGGTCTAATTTGACAACAGATTGTTATTATACTTACTTAAACAGAGGAAGTTTTAGTGAATTTTAGCCTCGCAAGGGAAAATGTGGATATTTTATACCAAAAAGGGACCAATTTAAATGCGTCAAGAAAGTATCTGGGGGCATGAACTGAACTTGGGGTATTCGAAATACCTCGGTGGCTCTCCCCCACAAGCGTTGCGAAAACCCTAAAAAGAAACTTACATTTGGGCTACGCTATTCCAGAAACATTTTGACGCCGGCTATTAAAAAATTAATGCTTGTTTTACTCATTTCTCTATGAGCGTCCGAGATCGTCGGTTTTACCATCAATTGCTGTGCGGTTTGCAGTCTTTTATAAAAATTGTAGTATAGATAGCAAAAATACATTAAGTCTATGTTCTAGTTTGCGGGTTGGGATCATTTGAAATAAAATTTAGTTTGATAGGTGTCTTGTTTAGCAAGGTATAGTTGTCATAAGGTGGTATATATTTCAACTAGAGAAGCTATGGGGGTAACTTTTTATGCCCGTCTGTCTTTTTTGCAAGTTTTTCTGTTGTATCACATGACATATACTATTATAGAAAAATGAGGTTACCTAGGTTATAGAGCGACTTGCGTCGATCGTTTTAAAACTTAAATCTGTTAATATTCAATATATGTTTTTGAGTGTTCAATGAGTTTCACGATGATAGCTTTTAAAGTGGTGGCTTTTGTGTGTGCATTCTACCCGAATTGGAGAAAAGGCTTTTTTAGTTTGCTGCCTTATTCAAGGAACCAGTTTTGTGCTTTGAGAATAAAAATATATATATGTATATATCCTATCGACATAAGTGAAAAATGGTTGCTTTTCGAGAGGCCGAAGATTTTGCCAGATGACATATTATTGTTAGCTCTTCCGCCTTGCCAACTTTTATATCGTGAGCCGTCAGATTAGCAAATTTTGGGGCGCCCCCTCCTGTTCAGATGATTCTGAATTATATAAATTTCTTCACATCTATTGTGACTTATGTTCAAATTTTGAGGTATTTCGGTGTGCCAAATATAAATTCTTACAGCATATTTCAAGAAAAATTTAATACATTAATTTACTTTTAGGGTTCAAAAGCTCAAACAACCTTTCATCTCACTTTACTGGCTTAGTAGTCAATATTTCACTCTGTGGGTGGCCAAGTACGGAGGGTGGCCAAGAAGCAATTTTGGTGTGGTGTGAGCGAATTGATGTATCTCAGATCACGTAAAGCGGTGCAGATAGGCGAAAATGGCTGTTCTGCGTAGGAATAGTGACTTTGGCTAGCCATATGGTGATGATCGGCCATAAAAATTGTGATTTTGGGCCCTGAAAGCTTCCGTTTGAACTATTATTGTGTTTAGAAACCATGTGGATGTGTCCTATGTCACTTAAATGTCTTGATACATTGTTTGGCAGCAATACTTATTCTGTAATATTATGCCGAAACAATATTCTGTCGCGTTTTCAAATATTCTACGATGATCCCACAAAATAATTAACCGATCTCTACCTCAATATCTAGCGTTTTTCTGACTAACCTCCTCTTCCTCCCCTAATTTATGTGTTTTAATAGAGTATGATAAAAATATTCCATACCCTATGGGTATGAATAAACCTTTAACTCTTCCAAAGAGTTCTTATATAGCGGCTTACCCTAAAAATTTGGCAATCACGTGAGTTCATTATGAGACATGGGTGCAGTTTGACCACTGCTTTACGGAGGGAGAACACACTGTTCCTCGGGAGGTGGTATAATTTACTAAATCGAGCGAAAGTAAAAATATTTGTTGGATTTCGGCACTATTGCGCACGCTTAATGCCAAAAATGTGAGAACTCCTTATTTGCCGCTGTCTGGAGATAGAGAGAGAGAGAGGGTTGTATAATTTTGTTGTGGGGTACAAAATTGTTATTCGCACCCAAGTTAAAAATTTTGTTTTTGTCATACTGTTACGCATGGTTGGTGTTGCAAGCGGAAAAATATCTCAATTGCCGCTGTACGGGTACCTCCGGGGAATTGACAGGATGTGTGTCATATTCTGTTTTATGATGTGCCTTCATCTACTTACAAAGCTGTTTAGCTGCACGTTTTGTCCTGCTCGGGGGTTCATTGTCACGCCATTAAAAATCTGTTTCATCGTCACAATTTGATCTTTCGCGGAAAAATATTTTTAGGAACGATGGTTCTTTAAAATGATGGAA
>JASANE010002101.1:0-156175 GCA_030248225.1 Trileptium ribeirensis
AGCAATACGTAGTTTTTTGCGCGTCTCTCGTTTCGTTGCGTATTGCTTAGGTAACCTCTCCCGTCCCATATCTACCTGTGGGCAGGCGTGCATGGCCTGTATCTGCCTAGTTTACTGTTTTTATATGCTCAAAAGAAATCCCATGGGTCTATTCAGTACCGCTCCTATTTAATTTAAATTTATCATCGGGCAGAAGTTTCTGATGCGGTGGAGGAAGCAAGCTATCCTTATGCTAAGGCTAGAAATTTAGTCGATGCTTGGAAGATATAGTTATGTAACAGGACCGTTCCGGTCCGTTACGTGCGTTTTTACATGATTTTGAAGACAAAATTGACTAGGAACACCTGAACTAACCCCAGAACCTAAGCCGAACAACGATCACCGAACCCTCATAGTCAGACTGGAGTACTTTAATCGATTCGTGGCAGAGTCACACGTTGCATGGTGTCACGGTCGTAATCGCTTTGTACATAATTTGTGCTTTGCTAACCTTTGTTGCCTAATTATGCTTATGACATGGTTTACTCTTATATGCAATGGCATGTTTTGTTTATGTTTATATAATGATTGCCTACCAACTTAAGCGGACACGTTTGAATTTGAAGGACTGGTTATTCCAGACACATTGGAGACGTAGCCTGAGAAAACTGAAATGACGATGGTAGCGATATTAATAGGACTGTAAATTTTTCTGTAACTCGACCAGCTGCCCACACGATTATGGCTTCAAAATCACGACCGTCCGGGAATAGGAGGCCATCAATTGCCCGGGTTGAACTTCTGGCTGGATAGTCGTTGTGAGCAAGAATATAAAATTTACCTAGGCTAAATAAAATATACGAAGCCGTGGTCGCGAATAACATATGTAGCAATGGTCACCGAAAAGAACAGAAAACTGCAAGCCTAAATTAATGGAAAGTTAAGGGTACGGTAGTTTCGACTATTTGGAAATGACGGCCGTCGGGCTCGTTTATCAGCAGTTCATAAGTATGCAACATACTAAAAATGAATTTCTTTCACTATTCTAACCGGTACTGAATAGAGCCATGAGATTTGTATTGAGCATATAAAAGCAGTAAACTAGGCAGAGTCAAGCCAGGCACATGTGCCTAGAAATGGATATGAGAGGGGCGTTGGCTACCCATAGAGTCAGCCCCCACCAATAAAACCTAAAAACCTAGGGGTTACACTCCTTCGTGGTTGGCCACAGCCATCCCGCTCCCCGCGCCGTTCGGTTTACCTGCTGGGATAGAAACCCGCCAGCATATATATATGCCTAGTTTACCACGACGGGGCATAAACTAAATAGCTCGACAGTTGTATCGTAGACTTAAATTACATACTCTATTGTATTTATGCGCCTCTGGCATCACTTGGACGGCGGCAGTTTGACACCAGTTAGTAAGTCTTCACAATACTAAAAATGAAGTTCTTTCACAATTAATTCGAAAAAAATAATTATATTTACTCCACCAATCGATATACTCACCGTGTGATTTTCACATAGCCCTGCCCCTTGGAAGATTCAAGCGCCGCTGAACTGTGCAGTTGAAAATTATGTGACAACATTGCACTATTAGACCTTTTTCAGTAATTAAGGCATTAATAACCAACAACGGGATTGAATTTCGCATAAAACTGTGTTTCCGGCTATCTTTCACCGAACAGTAAAGCTTTGACTTTTTTTCCCGTTTTTTGTAATTTTTCCGAAAAAAACCGGTTTTTTGGTCCGACTTTTTTTCTGGTAAAAACCTACCCTGCAGCTGTGGTACTTGTAAATTCACCCGTGGTGCCAGCAGCGACCAACAAACCAACTCGCAGGATACGAGTGTTTCCCCTGAATCATTCCTAGCACCGAGGTCCAAAACGTCACAAAATGGTTCCAGTTGTAGATCCAACATTACCGTCATAACCGTTGGTATTTAGAATTATTCTCGATTGTATACTTAACATCGCATCGAGCTCCCGCGACGCCTCGCTTAAGTAGAATGCCCTAGCCTTAACCATATGCAGAAATATTGTAACTTTCATGGATCGAGAGAAGGATATTAGCGCCGGAGGCAGGCGGGTGCGGACGACCTGTAGGGATAACACGCAAGTGTAATGCTATTTGTCCTCCTACGCAGGTAACCTACACCCCCCAAATACCCGTGACAGTAATGAATTTGGCAATGTCCGTTACTGGTTTTTAGAATGACACACATAGTTCAAGTTTGGCTCGGCGAATCGATTTGCCTCATAGTTCTAGTGAAAGCCAGATATTTATCTTTAGTTAGGTGCGAAGCCCGATTCAAACAACTCCTCTCAAAAGCGGACCAAATAGGATCGGGTGGGTTACCAAATATGGTTGGTTTGGTCTCATTGTGTAGAGAAATTCATCCTCTGTATAGCTGCAAATGGTATTGTCATTTTTTGCGCTGAAGGGTTGAGTCAAAACGTGTTATTCAATGGTCACATTGGAATCAAAATACACGAAAATGTTAATATCTCTGCGACCTCTCACGCGATTATATAAGTGGTATTTGCATTTGCTTAGTGATTAATCCTCTGTGTATTTTAATACTGTCAGCACCGTAATCTGGTATCTTCTCAGCTATTCAGGCAACGTGGCTGATATTCGGTGGGCCATTTTGTAATTTAATATTCCAAGTAGCTGTGTATATATCCCTAAATTCATGTTTCAATATTCAGAATTCACCGTCTTGGCAATGAGACAAGCCACTAGTAGTACGGCCGCCTGTATGAATAATTCGTAAAGCCCACCGCTTTTTAGGGCAATTAGTTTTCTAAGCTTTTACCTCATTTCTAAGCCTAAACGCGGTATTTACCATGAATGTTGTGCAAATAAATTCCACTAATTCGTGTGAATTTGCATTTAGTGAATCATAGCATCAATGGAACGGGGTCACGCGGTCATGGGGTCAAAAGACTGACCCCGTGACCCCGGATAAAAATGCTTCGGTGAATTTACAAACATTTTCATTACTTTCTCCACACAAAAATCTCACTAACATACTGTTCCAAATAACCATTTATTTATTACTATATATTTTTTTAATTTTATGGTGTGGAATGATCACGGCAAGTCATGAGGATCAGAAAAATGCAAAAGTTTGCAAAATCGGCCCTTCTTGGCCAAATGACGGCTAGGGAGAGCATAATACAAAAGATCGGTATTAATTTGTGAAGCCGCAACAGTCTTAAGTAAAAATGAATCCGCGCCGAGGTGTGTGACTTCTAATCTGCTACTACGTTCATTACCGTGATGTCTTGTTATTTGTTCTTTGGAGTAGTATGTCGATCCGATTTCTAACCCACCGAATAATTTACGGACGCTTGTAAGCTTAGGCTTAGACTTACTTAGGCTTATCACTCAAACACAACCCTCAAGTAAATGAAAATGTGAGGAAAAAGTGTAAAAGCGCCCAAAATCAGTTGACATCCATAATTTATGAAATTTGTCTCTGATTCGAACATCTGATGTTATTTGTTTATTATTGCCTTTAGATCTAGGCTTTTTAACTGTGAGTAGAGTTATTTGTATACAGTGAGAATTTTCATTTTTTTGTTTTCAATTTTCTTTTACATTTGTGAACATAAAATACTATTTGGTAGTATTTCTCATGATATATATTGCTCGTTCATGAATTTTTAGAAATTCTGTACGCAATATCTAATATAAGTAGTGATTACCATACGGTATTTTCACACGTTTTGCTATCTAGGTTTGGGCTAATGTTACGACCAAAATTGAATTGAGATATTTGAATATGTTTAATAATCAGAGGTGTTGTTTGGGAATTTTTTTTTGAAAAATATTTACTGATGATTTTTTTACAGTATTGTAAATTTGGAAATCTTATACAATTTAATTATTTTCCACAAAATTAGTTATGTTAATTTGTTGACACTACAGTTGTTCATTGTTGATTTTGACCCTAAATTCCAGGTTCGGGACCGGATATAAAAAATTATTCCAACAATGTTGTTGGGACAGCGCAAAGGCTATAATTTATTTAAGACAAATAATATTGAAATTCGTCTCAAAGATTTCGCTGATTTCTTTTGTTGCCGTGACATCGATTGCCGTCTGCCGTTTCGCCTACGTGGCCGTTGAAATCACCGGCGATGATGACCTAGTCGTTGGCAGGAATGGCGCGGAGGTTGCAGTCGAGGTTCTTGTAGAAGATATCCTTTTCTACGTCTGGTCGACCAGTCTTTTTTGAAAAATATTTACTGATGATTTTTTTACAATATTGTAAATTTGGAAATCTTATACAATTTAATTATTTTCCACAAAATTAGTTATGTTAATTTCTTGACACTACAGTTGTTCATTGTTGATTTTGACCCTAAATTCCAGGTTCGGGAGCGGATATAAAAAATTATTCCAACAATGTAGTTGGGACAGCGCAAAGGCTATAATTTATTTAAGACAAATAATATTGAAATTCGTCTCAAAGATTTCGCTGAGATTTGCGTTTTCACAGCGAAAATTTGGAGGAAACTCATTTGTGGTGATATTGAATTCCTCGGAACAAATTAAGTATTGGTTAGGATAACACGGAGGCTTCGGAATATTGGAAACAAATCTCGTTTTAATGAAAAAACTAGATTTTTACTCAACATTCGACGCGGCGACCATATGTTTGTTTGTCGAATGAATGTTTAACTCGATCCGATAACCTAATTTTAAGTTATGGCCAAAAATTATCAAATGCTGAGAGGCTCAGCAATTGAACAGTTTTTGGCCATAACTTAGGATACTTTTATAGGATCCCGTTAAAAATAACACCATTATACTCAGCTCGTCAAGCCGCGTCGAATGGTGGCTAAAAATCCCATTTTTAAGAAATTTTTTAGTTCCCTATGGTACCCGAAAAAATCGAAGCAATGTAAAATTTTAAAAATTCAATTTTTTGGTTGAAATAATCAGGGGATGTCTCGAAGATCACAAAAATACCAAAATTTTCAGCATCTGACCATTTTTGGGCAAATGCGGGCTGTGGTGGGGATAATGGAAAAGAACCACAATATGTTACAACAAAATTACTGGCCGATTTGGTCTCAGGACGCGAATTGATGTACATCGTTGTATAATGTTCAATACAGTAGTTATATACAGTTGAAGAAGCAATTTTATTGTTGCGAGAAATCTCAGTTATACTTTTTTGCATAAACGCGCTAGTCACAAATATGTTCTACTTGATTAGTATTACAGGACACCTACGCAAATTGGAAAGCCTAAAATTGCACCTGCGCCATTGGAAGCCGAATCAAAACAATACAATATCGTAATTAGTACGGAAACGTTGGATACCACTCGATCACCACCGCGAAGCGGTCAAAAAGCGAAGCCGCGCTTTAGCAAAACGGATCATGGGTTGCTCGCTTTGCCGATATGCCGTCTGCACGAAACAGATATTCTCGATACCAACTGGTTGCCACCAAGCAAACACAGAGCACAGCTGCACTATAATGAGGTTAGTGATATTCGTCAAACGGTCAGAGGACAGAACTTTTTGGGAACGCGCGACCAGCTACAGCGTAGTCGGTTCACAGAAGGCATGCCATAATATCGGAATGTCGCAATACGCATTGAGCGAGATATGCCACAAAGAGGTCATATTGGCGATACACAGAGGTTGACAGGAATTTTTCAGCAGCTCTGTCATAATACGTCTGTGACTGCCGAATATGTTGCGTTTAAACATTCACAAAACTAACGGTCAAAGCCAAAAATGTTCACATTCATCGAATAAATTCGAAGCCGAATACTTAATACCACGTGCTGAATATAACTTCGGATTAGCAAAATGGGATAGCACAGCACTCGTCACAATTGACCGCCGCCCGTTTTCTACTCGCTTCCAAATTGTTTTAGCGAAAATTTAATTTTATTTTGAAGCTTTATAGTCGGCTCGTTGTTAACTCTCTGGTAGTTCGCACGTAAGACGACAGTCAATTGTGGTGATTTACTGTAGCTGAAATACATGGGTTATGACTTTTATGACATAAACTTTGACATAAGTTATGTCACATAGTAGTTCCCACCATAGGCGCAAATCCCGGGGGGGGGGGTCGGAGGGGTCCGGACCCCCCCAATAAATTGCGCCAAATTTCCGAAATATCGTCTTTTGCTGTCGTTTTAGAGCACTGAACACTTTATAACGAAAGAGTGATGAAAACCTACAATTCAACTTCTAAGAAAGGCGTCGAAAACCACGATCTATTCTGGTCCCTAATCGTATGTTGAGAGAATCTATACTTGATCTGTTATCGTTCCTAAAGTTTGCTTAACGATTTGTTTTCATTTCAGAAATATATCAGTGTGAGATTGGAAGTTATATATTATCAGGATATAATGTCCACTCTTGATATATATTTTAAACGGAAAATAGAAACTGAAACCTCGGATTCAAGCGAACATTCTACTTCATCAGCTAGAATTTTAACAAAATCGACTGGAGCAGAAAAGCGGCCTCGCCACGATTTAGAGAAGCAACATCAACAACCATCTACTAGTGCTGAAACCGATATCACTACAGAAACTCACTCCACATCAGGAGCAGATGAACCAGCTTCGATTTCTCCGCAATATACAGAACCCCACCAGCCAACTGATGATTTTTATGATCAGCATATTATCACAGTTAATGGAAAGCCAAAAAATTTAACTTTTCAAACAGCTTGGTATTCGAAGCACAGTTGGCTTCACTATCACCAGGCCTCTAAAGGTGTGCTCTGCTTTTACTGTTCTAAGGCCACTTCGCTGAATTTATCGAATCTAGCCACCAAAGCGGAGCCAGCATTTGCGACTGCAGGATTCAAAAATTGGAAAAAAGCACTGGAAAAATTTCAAAAGCACGAAAAAAGCGAGTGCCATCGTTTCAGTGTTCAGCATCTACAACAGCAAATGAACCCAATCGACAATCTATTGTCTGCGCAGCTTCAATCTAGCAGAGCTGAGGCCAAAGTGTGCCTGAAAAAGCTCGTATCATCCATTCAGTTCTTATCGAGACAAGGCCTAGCTTTTCGTGGCCATGATAACGACGAAGGTAACTATATTCAGCTACTAAAGCTAAGAGCTCAGGATGATCCTCTCCTGACTTCATGGTTAACTAAGAAAACCAACTTTACTAGCTGGTCTTGTCAAAATGAAATAATTTCCATGCTTTCAGATGCTGTCTTACGACAAATCAGAAACGAAATCGCAGACAAAACGTTTGCAATCATTGTAGACGGCACGCAAGATTGCTCGGGTGACGAGCAGGAGAGTGTGTGTTTAAGATTTGTAGATGATGATTTTGGTGTCCATGAAGAGTTCATTGGATTCTATAGTGTTCCCGACTCGACTGCACAGACATTATCGAAAGCAATATTGGACGTTATGATTCGACTCAACTTGTCTACCGATAAGTTACGCGGTCAAACATATGATGGCGCTGCGAATATGAGTGGAGCATACTCCGGTGCTCAGGCACGCATTAAAGAAGTGCAACCGTTAGCTATGTATGTTCATTGCGGCGCCCATTGCGTCAATCTCGTTGTTCAAGAAATTATGGAACAATCTCCTTTCATATTTGATTGCTTAGGTTTGGTCAACGAACTTGGAAGCTTATTTTCTCATAGCGTTAAAATGCGTGCAACATTTACGGCTATTGCGTCCCAACTCAACACTTCTTCTTTAGTGCTCAGACCTCTGTGTCCAACGCGCTGGTCTGTGCGCACACCAGCGGTAGTACAAGTGCTCAAAACGTACAGTGGTATTTGCGAATCTCTGGAAACAATGAGCTCTGTCTCAGATGGAAACACTGCTTCAAGGTGCTGTGGCCTGCTAGCGAGGTTTGAAAACGGAACTAGCCTGCTAGGGCTCATTATGGCACGGTCGGTTATGGAACCGCTCGAAAATTTGAATAATGCCATGCAAGGACGAAATCAAACGGTGGCAGGAATGCTCTCAGCCGTTGAGGTTGTTCGTCAGGCGTTGACCATGAAACGTTCAACGGATGCTTTTAAAATCATCTTTAACGATGCAGAGAGACAAGTCGCTGACATGAATCTTCAACCAGTTCTTGTGCCACGGCGTCGTCGACCTCCAGCTCGCTTCTCTGACCCTAGTACGGCGTTTCATCACGAATCAGCCGAATCATATTATCGGCAGCAGTACTATGCCCTGCTAGACTCCGCACTCTTCAACTTGAAATCTAGATTCGATCAAAAGGATCTCACAATTTACCGAGATTTGGAATCGGCATTACTCAAGGGAAAATTTAATGCTAGCTTATCCTTGTACCCAGAATTCGACTACCAGCTTGAGTCTCAACTGGAAATGTTCCGTCAGCAATACAATTACACCGACCTAGCTGGAGCAATGATAACTTTGAAAGAATTTACGCCTGAGGTCCGAAGAATGTTTTTTCAAGTAGAGCGTTTGGTTCGTTTATGTCTTGTTATTCCGGCATGTTCCGCTGAAGCCGAGCGCAGCTTTAGTGCGCTGCGTCGTCTAAAAACATGGCTGCGATCAACTATGGGACAGCGCCGGCTGAACAACGTTGCTGTCTGCCATTGTCATCAAGACCGCTTGGATAGCATCGACGGCAGCCAAATTTCTGCTGAATTCATCTCAAAAAAGTGACATAAGGAAAAATACATTTTTGATGTGAATTTGAAGTCTAGAGGGGACAACCGAATTGAATTGACGAACAATGGACATTGAATTATTTTCTCATACAGGTGGGCTTGATTATTTTCGTGAAAAGAGAAAGAGTGTATATCATATTGCAGATAGTTAGAAAAAAATTCAGACATATTGGACTTCTCATCAAGTGACAGGAGAACGCTGGAATAATTTCTATTATGAATAGTCTGGCATTTACTTTGACCCCCCCCCAAGTCCATAGCAGATTTGCGCCAATGGTTCCCACGTAAGACCACAGTCAATTGTGGTGATTTACTGTAACTCAAATACATGGGTTATGACTTTATGACATAAACTTTGACATAAGTTATGCCACATAGTGCATAGGCTAAGATATAGGTTAGACGAAACTGAAGTACATAATTTATGAGTTAACTGCATACGCGTATAGCTATGCAAATGCGCTTGCACGTATGTGGGCGGCTTCATATGCGCTTTAACGTACACATATATACAGTCAAAAATAAACACAGACGCGTACGGACGAAATTTTGCCCGTCAGGGTCCGTCGTTTGCGCACTTTTCTCCAAGATTTTATGCAACACACACAATGAGATATCGTGTAAGTGCTCCGTCTTGGTGTAAACGGTTTACACTAGTTTGCGTCTACGCATGAGCGTTTTGCGCAGTTATTTCTTCACGGCTGTAGTCGCGGATAGAATTACGGCAAACGTATACGAACGGATGTAAATGCACACACCTAGAATGCATGTAAAATAGTGCGCTCACGCTAAATAAGTTGCGACTCTACTGTGGAATTGATGCTTCGTTAGAGACGGCGCACACTTGAACACTTCAGATTTAATGCTTTTTAATGCACATGTTACACTGGTTGAGCGATTTCTCTACGTGGGTGTTCATCATGTTCCAATAGATAGTTTTAGTTCACACCTCATTAGGTGGTTCGCATAGCTTACTCTTGCGTTTGTGGCTATGCGTGTAGATTCCTCTGCCTGTTCGAAATTCGTTTTTGTTCTTTGGAGAACAACAATTTTATATTCAAATTTTAAATTCAAAAACTATTTTGCTAAGTACGATCGAACCATGCTTACAAGTCTTCTTCTTCTTCCGGGCGCTATTCCCGCTTCGATGCAGGGTCGGCCATTTGGTCTTCTTGTTCCAGTTTGAGCGGTTCTGGGCGTCGTTCTGGTGGGCTTTGGCGATCTTCATGTCAGCGTGAAGCGTGTCGGACCAGCGTTGTTTCGGGCGGCCCTTCGGGCGTTTACCGGTAACCTCGAGATGGAGACCGTCTTGGCGAGCGAGTTGTCGTACATGTCCGTACCAGCCGAGTCGCTTCTCGCGCATGTTGTCGACGATTGGTGCAACGCTGTAGCGACCACGGATGTCGTCGTTACGGACGTGGTCCAAGCGAGTGACGCCACTGGTCCATCGCGGCATCTTGGTTTCCATGATGGCGAGGCGGCGTTCTGTGTCCTTTGTTGCGGGCCAGCAATCGGAGCCGTAGAAGGCGACGGCGCGAACGACGGAACGGTAAATTTTGGACTTGGGTTTGGCCTTGATCTTCTTATCACAGAGGACGCCGGTAGTCGACCGCCACTTCATCCAGGCAGCGTTGACTCGTGAGTTGACTTCGTGTCGCAGGTCGCCGTGGCCCGAGAGCGTGGAGCCGAGGTACTTGAAGCGTTCGGCTCGTTGCCGGTGACGGCAATCGTTCCTGGTTCGTCTGGAGCAGTCGTCATGTACTCGGTCTTCTTGATGTTGAGGCGGAGGCCGTGTTCGGCGAGGCAATCATTCCATGTCTATACGAGCTGCGCAAGGTCGGACATGTGTTCAGCGGCGAGCATCACATCGTCTGCGTAGAGCAGGGTGTGGGGCGCTGGCTGTTGGATATCACGGCTGATGGTGTCCATGACGAAGATGAAGAGGAGCGGCGAGAGGGCGCTTCCTTGGTGGACGCCGACGCTGATGCGGAGTGGCTTGGACGTGCCGACGACGCAGCGGACTTGGCTCTTCAGGTCGTTGTAGAGCTGTTGCACCCATCGGTTGAGTTCTTCAGGAACGTAGTGGTCACGCAGCGCGTACCAGATGAGTTGATGCCGCACGCGATCGAACACCTTCTCGAGGTCGAGGAAGGCGACGTGGAGCGGCCTCTTTTTCTCGCGGTACTTTTCCAACAGTAGTCTGGCGGTGTGGATCCCATCGATTGTGCGGCAGCCCTTGACAAAGCCAGCCTGGTTGACGGTGGTCTTGGTGATGTCACGGGTCCGCTTGTGGAGGATACGTTCAAAGATTTTCATGGTGTGCGATAGCAGCCGGATCCGGGCGATAGTTGGCGCAGTCGGCCGGGTTGCCTTTCCGTTTCCAGATCGGGATGGTCGTGCTGTTCTGCCAGTCGCTCGGGGTTCGGCGCTCGTCGGTGACTTGATTGAAGAAACGGGCCAGCCATGGTGCTGGGCTCCAGTTTCTCGACTTCCAGAGCTCGGCAGCGATGTCGTCGGCTCCAGTAGCTTTGCCGGGCTTCATCTACTTGATCGCGTCGCATACTTCGTCGGCGGTGATGAGTCGGACGGCGCCAAACGTTGAGTGGCCGTGTGGGAGAGGCGGATGTGGGATGCGGGATGTGGAGATTCGCTTGAAGTACTTGCGCCATTGTTCCGTGGCTGCTTGGCGGTCGGTGAGAAGATTGCCGTGGTCGTCGTTGACGCAGAAGAAGCGTTCGATGTCCTGCTTTCGCTTGGCCAGGCCTTTGACTAGCTTGTAGAGGTCGCGTTCACCTTCGCGGGTGTCGAGTCGCTTGTAGAGTTCTTGGAAGTGCTGGGCTCGGGCAGCGGCAACGGCTTTCTTCGCAGCTAACTTCGCGTCCTTATATTTCTGCAGGTTTGCCGGAGTTCTCTTCTTGCGGTACGCGTTTTAGAGGCGCTTCTTCTCTTGGACTTTCTGTTTTACGTCGTCGGTCCAGAGCTAGGTGTCGCGGTTGATGATCGGCTTACCGGGCTTGGTGATGCCGATGGTCTTCGCGGCCGCCTGGTGGATGGTGGACTTGGCGCGTTTCCAGGTTTCTTCGACGGTGGTTACGGTGGGCATTTTGATGCGCTGAATCATTTCGTCCTTCTCCTTGAACTTCCACCACTTGAAGCGTGCCGGGCCGGTTCGGTCGGGACGTGGCGGTGGCTTGACTTACAGCACAGCGACGACTGGACGGTGTTGGACAGAGACCGTCTCGTATGGGATGGTCTTGGCGTTGGTGACCGTCTTGAGGTGCTGGCGTCGGATGAGGATGAAATCGATTTGGGACTTGTTTGGCCCACTGTAGAATGTCGGCAGGTGAGTCAGACGCTTCTTGAACCAAGTGTTGGTGATGGCGAGGCCTTGCGCCTCAGCGAACTCGATCATGCAGTCGCCTTTGTCGTTTGTGCCGTAGGCCTTGTTGCCGTGACATCGATTGCCGTCTGCCGTTTCGCCTACGTGGCCGTCGAAATCACCGGCGATGATGATGTAGTCGTTGGCAGGAATGGCGCGGAGGTTGCAGTCGAGGTTCTTGTAGAAGATATCCTTTTCTGCGTCTGGTCGACCAGTCTGCGGCGCGTAGACGGTAAAGATGTGAGTGGTGCGTTCGGCCGCAATGATTTTGATGTTCATGTGTCGGTCGCCGAAGCGCTCCACCTCGCCGACTGCGTTCCGGAAGCGTTCGGAGATGGCGATTCCGGTGCCGTAGCGGGTGTTCTTGCTGCCGAAATAGAGCAGTTCGTAGCCGTTGGCGCCACGTTCGCTTTCCAGGTTGCGGTTGGCGCTTCCATTCCATCGGACTTCTAGAAGTGCGCAGATGTCGATGCGTCGCTTTCGGAGCGTGCTGCTAGTTCTTCACCTTTGCCAGACATCGTGCCAATGTTAAGCGTTGCGATGCGGATCTTCTCGCTGGTCTCGTGGCGTGTTGTGGGGCCTCTCTGTCTTCCCAGTGGTGGGACCGGGCCTTGTTGTCCGCTGAATTGGACTCGCTTGCTTGCGTCCCGTCGCCATCCTTGCGATGGGAACCCTTGCTGATTTGTCGACACATCCGGGCCTTGATGAGTTGCGTCGATTTCCGTGGACGCCGTAGCTTTTACTGCTTTGGTTGAAGACTTTTTCATAGTAGCGACGGTTGTTGAAGTACACACCCCGGTCGGCCTATCGGGGGGCCTGTTGTCGCCGGCACGGGTCCGCGTTCAGCTCACCCCGCTTGAGCGGGGAGTTTCCAGGGGTACCGCGAGGAGGAACGGATATCACCCCTATCGAACCATGCTCACAAGTCTATGTTATTATATTGAGTGTACCTTCTATGATGAGTTATTAAGGCATACATAAGATTTTTGATTGTCTTCAATGAAGCTTTAAAATACCGCAATACCATGAAATTGCGTATGTGTAGAAACCTGATGGGTTAAGGCATATTTATTAATTACTTTTCGGCTGGTACCTACAATAGGTACCAATTCTGCTAACGAACAAGCGATTTGTTGAGATCCATCAAGCTGAAGACGACTATGAGTGACAGCGACAGACAAAAGAAATTTTAAAGATTTTCCTCTAGCGCCCTCAATCGAAACTCCGCTCGCTTCGCTAGTTCCGTTTCAATTATATCGCATGCAAGGGTGGATTAATCTAACCCTTAATCGCATCTGAAGAGTTGGGGTACGGCGACTGGCCGGGTCCCACTGTTCGCTTCCACTTTTGCGGAATCATTGGTACTCCTGGTATGCCCTGAGCCCCCGTACCCCCTGAGACCCGTACCCTGACTCCTCCGAAGCCCTTTACCCTTCCACCCCCTCCCCCCGTAGCCACCCTGAGCCACCGTACACTACCGACCCTCCACATGGGGCCCGTACCTCCTTCCTGAGGCCTCGAACCCCATTCCTGCACACTATTTTTAGGTGGTGGCATGCCAGTAACACGAACTTGTAGATGTTGCCATGACAGTGGACATGACTTTGTAGAAGATGGCATGCCAGTTGCACTAATATGCAGATGGTGGCATGCTAGTTGCACTAATTTGTAAACCATAGCATGCCAGTTGAACTAATTTGTAGATGGTGGCATGCTGGTTGAACTAATTTGTAGATGATGGCTTGTGAGTTACACTGATTTGTATATGGTGGCATGCCAGTTGCACTAATTTTAACAAGAAGCGAGTAATTGGAGTGCCAGCGTCTACAATTTGTGCATTTGGCGTGCCAGCTTCTAGAGTGTGTAGTGGATGCACGCAAATTACTGTTAATGATGCAAAAGAATAATACTCTTTCTAAAATTGTCATTTTCATTATCTTGAAATCACAATTTTGACGATATGTTAGTAATATATACCATCAAAACAATATAATATAATATATATTCAGCAAAACAACTATTGCCACCGAACATAATTATCATCAATTGGGAATAAGATAAATAGAAAATACCACATTTGTCTGCACCAAAGTATCAAAATAGCGTAATATGGAGAAAACTTGGGTAATTTGTGGAAAATCTAGCTACTAAAACTCGTAATAACGGCAGATGCATGGCGCAACTTCCTAACACCGTGCCCGCACGACCCTGGCTATCATAACCTCAAGTGTGGACCACAATTTTTGCAATTTTGCTGGTCTTACTAGGTCAGACTCAAGAAGTTATACAGCTTAACAAGCCCCAGGCGCGCTTCACAAGGCGTGCTAGTAACCCACCTGATTAATTGCGCATGTGTCTAGTATTTGGTATAACTGGGTTGGCACCGAAACCTGCTCACAAGTCATAATTTCCAACCAAAATTCCTTATCCTGATCTCATTTGGAAGTTGTTGGATTCAATATTGTTTAGAAGAAATTTGAGCATGTATTTTGGTTTTTGTATAAACTGTGACACAGTCTCAATTAGTTGCGGTTCTGTCCCTACTAACGGATTTTAGCCAATGTGGCCCCACAGGGTTCCGACAGCGCCGAAAGTTTAACATCGGACGTTCTAATCGACATTTTATTAACCGTTATTATTTATCTGACATAATGCATTTTGCCTAGTACACTTTAATAGATATTGGAGTAGGATGCTGTCGTGAGCGCTTTCTATAATTGATTTACTGGATTCCTCGTGGAAGATTTCAGTTACTCGGCTATATTAACAATGATAGTAAACCGTACGAGATAGGGCTTCAGATCTTTTATCTGCAGGCCGTGGCGCGAAGGGTTGACTTGTCCGGACTTACCAAATATTCAGGACATATAACGTCACTAGAGTAAACAACGTCGGACACTTGTATCGATTTTCTGAAACACTTTATTTCATAACTATGTACAATCTTACGGAAACATGTAAATGTAAAAGTGTAGACAGAATGTAGGCTACAACGTAATGCACTGGCGATAGCTCATAAACTCAGCAAGACCAGTTACCGCTGGACCTCGTCCTAATACTGTACCCAGCCAGGGGTCAGGAGCAACGGCGATTACCGTGTCATATAGGGATCCTCAAAGTTCCACCAAAATTCGGAAAACGGGAAAAGAGAGTGGCAGCCCCTCTCATCTGAACCTCTCATGCTCTAAGAACTGTCTGGATGTGAGTATCGCTCCCAGTAAATGAACGCACGACGGCACAGCCTCATGGGAGCTCCGTGATAAGCTTTCGACGTACCGCGGTACAAACCTTCGAGTATGGCGATCGGTGCTAGACGAGGTGGCTTTATGTCTGAAATATTATATTTACCACAGTTGAATTTAACTAGCCAATTTGGGAGTAACTTAGTATAAATTAACGTAGGGGCAGGAAAAGGGAAAATTTAAAGCGCTTCCACGGGACAACTTTATCTGGGGCCTAGCTTCTCTTTAGCCCCGCAGTATGGGTCAAATTGGTATTAAAAGGAGAGGCTACTGCCCCTCTCCAGAGCAGCCTTCTCAAGGGAAGATTGTTCGTGCATGCAAATTGTGCATGCGCAGGAACTGGGTTACGACTCGCCATCGTGGCGAGGACCGCAGACGATATATAAACCCGCGTGGCGAAACCTGAATCATAGGTATGTAGCCAAAGGGCAAATAATGGCATTGACCGTGGAATATCCAAATGACCACGGTAGATTTTTCAGGCAATTAGTGGTTAAGAAATTAGTTGATCACTATAAATTTGCTAAAGGTCAGCTAGCTCACAACACTTGCCTATGAACGTATCGGCAGTACCGGTCGTGCTCGACTTCGAACCTGGCTAGGATTTGCTAAAATAACTTGGTAATCTTCGACCGTGTCTCAAGAGAAGTTTTATCGAAGATAATGATCGCCTCCTCCCACTTTGGACATGCCGATCGGTGATGGCAACTCAGCATCCGCTGTCATTGTTAAGTACTGCCCCAAAACCATCAAATTTCCTTGTGTTGCTACTTACCTTAGACTAGGTATGAATCCGACAAGATTACAGGTCGAAGCTAAGCTTCGACCGACAAAAATTGTATTTTATTCAGAAAAAAGAGA
The DNA here is from genome assembly GCA_030248225.1 of Trileptium ribeirensis. Taxonomy (NCBI): domain Eukaryota; kingdom Metazoa; phylum Nematoda; class Enoplea; order Enoplida; family Thoracostomopsidae; genus Trileptium; species Trileptium ribeirensis. Next base: position 16,126 of record JASANE010002101.1, read on the forward strand.
AAGCGCATGGGTAATCGCGGTATCGAGAATAAGGCTGTAGAGCAATCAGATGCTTAGTAATATTAAACCGACTGAATTTGACTTAAGCGCTGTCCCATGGTTGCTCAGTAAGTATTACATAACAAATTTAGTCCAAAGAAGGGAACTTGGATGAATTTAAATCGTTCAAGTGTTTGCCTGAGTTCAGTCTAAGGTTGATCGTTCTCAAATTGCTAGACCTACTGTTAACCAAAAAGTACCTAACTGCCAAGTATCTACCTCCACACTGTCCTACGTGTCAGTTACATAACAGCCCGGCAACGAAACTTACTAGGGAACTACAGCTCGTACATTACTGATCGAGTATTATAGAATAGGGTCTTGGTATCAGTTAGTTGTCAAATTCAGGACGATCTCGTCAGCCAACTTAAATCTTAGTGAAAATTCTAAGCGAGTAAACCTCTGGGGTCAATGTTCAGATCGATAATATATTGTATCATACACAATGTAGTATCACTATTCCCATATATATGTACGGTTTTTATGTTTTGCTTATGGTTTTTTATAAGAATTATCGTTGTCGTGATCCAATTTTAACATGCATCTTATCCATCGTAGTTCACTGCATTCAGAACGGACGTTAACCCTTTCTAAGTTGGTACATCCGTGAAATTGTAGGTCCCAAATATTCATTCGAATTCACACGAACTAATTTGGAAGCTCGACGGAGTTCATTTTTGGAGTACAATAGCTGATTGTGACATCGTGAACTTGACTCCTCGGGAGATTTGATGCCGCTCCGTTCACCTCTAATGCTCGATAGATCTTGCTTTCTACTTATGTACCATGGTTATCATTATGCGATTTGCTCATTCCTCATATCGTTGTTACCTTACTGTAACTGTTCCCTGTTTGTTTGTGTAAATGTACCTTGTCCAGCACGCTTAATCCTTGCACATTATATTACAATAACCTCAAAAGAAAATAATTTCTCGATATCTAGTGTTCATTCTGTCCGTCAGACTGGTTAGCGTCCCATCGTTGGGGCTGTGAACGGCAGATCCTAAGCGCTTCCGTGTTCTTGTAGTACTAAAATAATCAAGGAGAGAAGGAGCACGAGATAAGTCCATGGAAAATACCGCTCTCGAAAAGTTACAAACACTACTAGTTACAAAATTTATTAACCAAGATTACACAAGAACTAAACCGACCTAAATCGAGCAAAATTAAGAGCGTAAGACACCACATCCAACATTAGACTTTCAGGGATCGTAGCAACCCTGTGGGGGGCCCACATTGGTCAAACGTTTGCAGAACGAATTCGTGCCCAAAGAGGCCAGAATCGAGCCAAATTTCAAATAGTTTCAGCGCATCTTCGCGTTACACACACTTGATAACGGCCCATATCAACTCGTACAAGGAATTCTATCAACTTCCTAGTGAGATCGAGATAGGAAATAGCGACATGACAATACGGCCTGTGAGCAGGTGTCAGTCTCAGCCTCCCTGGGGGACCTCAACAATCATACCAGAAACAAGACACGTGTGCAACCACAGAGCCAGAATTTTAAGCTATAGCCCGCTCGGCTATTGTAGAACCATGTATGTGCTCGCTTGGGTCTGGATGTAAATAAGCTCATCTCTTAATCATAAAAGCGGTTTTTCTTTAGCCACCCAGCCCGATATATGTCGATTTTGTAGAGGCGGCGAATTTTGATATCATTCGACTTCATTTTCAGCTTTTTTATTAAACACGTTAGGCCTCTCCCCATGGACCATCCGGTTGAGTCCATTCCATCCACAGTCCTTTCTGTATGACTAAAAATAGGTCAATTTGTCTATGCGGCACAAAAATGCTATTTTTTCCTTGCAGAGCTCTAAAAATCCCGGAATTTTTACCCTTCAGGAACAAAACACGAAAATTGCTTGTAATATATAGGTACTAAAATATTTGAGGCTTTAAAATTTAAAAGTTGATATTAAAACTAAGTTGTATATATTTCAACGAACGATTATTAAAATTATATATATTACTCTAAATTGTTGGGCTTTTGTTTACTACGTTCGCGTTTTATATTTAACCAACTACAACTTTACAGAAAACAATAATAATCCATAAATAGTAACCTTGAAGCACACAGCTCCCTAGATGTGACTTTTATTTTGCTATAATGTTCAAAAGCAAGGTTTTACGCCTAAAACATAAATAAAGTTCGTTCGTTCTGATGCCTATCTTCGAAACTTCTACACAAATGGCTTGTTTCGACTTTACATAACTATACGACAATATTTCTCTGGTTATTTTTTCTCTTTTTGGAAATTTCATAAATTAAAGACTAGATACTTCATACAGACCATTGAGATTTTAATATGTTGGGTTAACATGTTCAACCTAAACCTGTTACAGTAATATCTATGCTTCTATAGTTCTGCTGGTTAATATGCATTTATGAACCTACGTAGTCTAGACTTTGGCATATAAATTCATCGTTTGTCAATTCTCAACATTTAGAATAAACTACGTAGCAAGAATTTCAATTACCTTTTCTAAGTGCCTTGTCAATTCCATAATGATTTTATATGTTAGGAGCATTAATTATTTGCTTGGAACAAAAACACCTCAACGTGTAAAATTTCGGGCCCAGAGGGGAGTTAAGTATGCACATTCTGGATTGGTAGGACTGCACATCATGACTGACCACTCGAGCAATTGAAAAGGTGGCTTGCGTTACTTTAAGGGTCATCTGAACTGTGATGCCAGGTTCGCAAAGAGGTTTGAACGGCTGCAGACATTCGAGCCATAATAATTTAGAGTGGGTAGAAAGTAATTAACAGCAATGAAACGTAGCAGAAATAAAAGACGGAAAGCTAGCTACCCGATTTTCCCGGTTTGAACCTGCAAAACCATTACAAAACCTCTACACTTTTACAAGACGATTTGGATGACATTTCATGCATCTTTCTCGTTTGTTCAACCACTGAATAAACTATAAATATTGGTGCAGGAGTTGTTTGTTTACTCTGAGAATACGCAGTAGCATAGGAGCAATATTAATGATTGATGTTACCCAAGATAAACAAAACGGTAACCAGCTTTGATTGTTGTTAGGAATTCCACTAACCCAGGTGCTTCTAATTTAATTACTTCAAACAATGCTTATGGGTTTTGAAATTTGTGGTAACACATTATTTCATTATGGAAATTTAACAAGTTTAATGACCGATTGACCATTTTCGCATGAAATTTGCTGTCGGAAAGTGCTGCTGCTTTAATGCAGAGGGCAAGACAACCAAATTCTGTTAGAATATGTTTTCGTATCAACCGAATACCATCTACTATCCATCCTCATCATTCCTGACAGCAAAAAATTATGACTTACCACAATTTAGTCTAAAGCTAAAATTTAACATTTTTCTAATCAGATTACTTTCTTCACATGGTTTCATTTTATCGCTTTAGCAACTCGGTGACCAAGGCAACTCGCTTCCGATCACCCATTTTTACAGATAATTCACGCAAGTCATCGTTTGTAATGGTTACCATAACTGACGGTTGGAGCATATTTTCACGCTCGAATATATCGAGGGTTTCTTGCGTGACTTCGGCCGCTTGAAGTAGTGCAACCAAATCTGGAGTTTTTAACTGAGCAGCTGAAATTAATACAGAAAAAGTCATTGTCATGCTCATCGTCTTGGTGTTTCAATAATTTGCAATAATGTTTCAACAAAACATGAACATACATAGTGCCGTGGTAGTAGGGGCGTAGCCAGGCAGATCACTAGACCCACGGCTACAACTTTCCGAGGTGGTAATTCCTAACCTTTATGTTATCCTACAAAAGTAATGGGCGGCAAATGAATGATAAATTATGCAGGTGTGATTATTACCCCTGCAAATTAACGGATGTTTTGCTCAAGTCTTTAAAAGCTGCTACTGTATTCAGAATACCTATGCGCTATGAGCATCCATTTTTCGTTACCTGACAGAAAAATTGGCATCGTATAACTTGGGAACTGACTGCAATTGTGCTTACTAAAAACGAGAAATTTGAATGTTTTTTAGCCCCTCAGGGTAAAATTTCGGGATTTTTTGCCAAAATTGGGGCATTTTGCATATTTTAGCCCATCAGACATAAATTTGGAAATATTTAGTGGCACATGAAAGTACCTGGGAGAATCTGGGGAGCATGAAGTGGGGGCAAAATTTAACTGGGTCATGAAGTGGGGCAACCCGGGTGGGTCAAAATACCTGCCCCTATTTATATTTAGAGAAACCAAAGAACTACAGCTCCTGGCATATTATGTACACTATTTAGAAACTGAAATGAACAAAAATATATTTTATTGCTTCATTTTCCTGTAAATTTTCATTTGGTAGTTATGTCTTAGCGTGTCAGTCGAAAAGTTTTATCGTTTTGTTAGCAAATGTACTACAAATGGGCCATGACCGGAAATGGCTGTGCTTTCGACGAACAGGAAACGCCATTATTAATTACTGTTTGGTCGTATAGGCCCTGATTTACCGCAATTTTGACAGGAAAATATGATCTTTAGTGGCATACATCTGCATTACGTACTACAAAACCGATTTCCTAATTCTTGTTGTGGAGCACGGACGTTTTCAAAACTGATTTTTATGCATCAAGTATCGGTCTTTTCATGTTTAATATCGTAATAAAATGACCAATTTGACTGAACTTTCCACAATACATATAGTGCTACATGACATGTATCTGCCACTTACATTTCCATTTATTATATACTTACTGCGGAGGCATTACAAAATATGAGATATTTTGAAACAATATCTGTAAAATTTTGTTCTTTTCATGCATGTATGTAGCTTTGTAATAGGTGAACCGACTTCGCTGGTGTCTATCGGAAGTTATTGTATCCATAAAGCCTTAAGGATGGTAGCGGATCAAGGTTCACTAGAAAATATACATTCGAATTTCAAACTGCATAACTCTAACTATTTGCACGAAAAACTATGAATTTTGCACTATTATATACAAACAGCCGAGCAATGTCTAGTGAATTCGGTTTGTTTTCTTAGACTTTGTCAACATAGCACACTCACAACATCTCTTAAACACGAGAACAATGGTCAAAACTCCTTTAATTATATTCAGCTATCTGCTATCAAAAATAGAAACGAATAGCTTGTTTCCATTTCGCCAGAAATTTTATACTCTGAGCATGAGGGCATGCCCAAAACTACTTATTCCATCAGAGTTGGCTTATCACACGAAATTGTAGAATTGAGGAAGAAACCACTATATATATTCAGCGATCTATCAAAATTTGATGGGTTGCTTCCATTTTGCCAAAAATTTCATACTTTGTTATAGTGGACATATTTAAGCTATTCATGTCATCCACAATTCTGGGCTATTATGTATATATACTATTCTGCTTTCTATATTATTCCTTGCCGCTTTCTGACTAGGTATACACCAGAAATTAACTTTTTGACCCAGCGGTCCCAGGAAAGCACAAACATTGTCGTCTATAGAGTATAGCTCGAACAGAAAAATTTTTTTCAAAAAGTAATAAAATGGCTGTCAAAAACATTACTTTTAGCCAGTATAAAATCAACTACTCCGAGCAGTAGGACACATGTATACATTCACACTATGTATAAACCAAACTAGTTTCGAACAAAAATCAGTTAATCTCGACCACTACCGAACTAACACAGGACAGTATCATCGAATACACACGGTCATTTATTATACCGCGTGCATTGAAAGTGTGCAGAAATACTCTGGTAACTTTGTTACTCCCATTATACGCCATCATGTACATTAGTTTCTGCCAGATAAAAACTGCAGTGTTTCTAGCGAACAGACTTCGGGGGACCATCGAACATGTACGATTCTTAAACAAAAATTTTCTCGATTGCATTTGGAACATGCTTCGAACAATAACATTTTTATTTTGCTTTTTGTTGTTTACTTTGCATGAATATTTAGCAACGCTATCGAATATTGCTCGAACAGAATAAATTCGATCACGTAGACCACTAAGTGAGAACAAAAATGTACATAATTTTCAAAACGAAAATGTCGAATAAGTATCGAACGAACTACGGTTATTTCGGACAGGAGCTGTAATTGCATAAGATATAGATCAACACTTTCGCAGATACTACATGCTGAGTTAAGACCGTTTGGTTTAGCGACAGTGCTTTCACGTAGTGTCTAGCCAGATGAAACCATTAATAATAGGTAGATCCAGCGAAAAGATAACCAGGAAAATAATCTGAATCACTAATGTAAATCGATCATTCGCAATTGCATCTTAGGAGTATTCTCTGCAAACCTACAAAAGATATTATCTTATTAACTGTTATTAACTGCAAGATTTGGTCGATTTTGGAAGAAATATTTTGAACCCATGTTTGGTAGCAATATTGCAATATCCGGATAAACTCAACGGTGTCCACCAGTCACAAATCTGAAACATGCACGGTGAAAACCTTGAGCCAAGAGAAACTACAGCCATTATAGCAGCGAGATAAACACGAATATGTGACCAAAACCTATGTGAATTGGGTTTGCTGTCTATTTCATACTTTGTACGATGTTAAGAAATGATGATCGATGATATAGTACGCAGGTTATAGGTTGACACATGGTTAAAACAGAAAAGAAATAACGTCCATCATCCTCAAGATATTAGAAACACGTCCATCGTCCTCAAGATATTAGAAACAGTAATACCATGGCCTGTCCACAGTGGGGGAGGGAGGTGGTGGGGGACCCCCACTTTCCAAGTCCCACCATGTTCGTGAAATTTTCCCCATGTCCGTCACCCTACTCGGCCGAAACCCTCATGTTCAACTAATTCCAAAAATTTTTTATGTCTGAAAATTTATTTTTTTTGTTTGCAAATTGTTTTTTAAACATTAATTACCCTATTTATAATGCTAAAATATTGTTTTAGCTTGAAAGTACCTTCACGGTAGTAAAAATGCATCAAAATATGGAAATATTTTGTATTTTTAAGTAAAATTCATTCCCCTACTTTTAATTTCCCCCCGAGAATGAACATGGGGGCCCCCTGAAGTCCTCCCAATTCCACTTTTCGGAGGGCTGTGGAATGGCCAGATACCTACGAGAGTTTTACTCTACATAGGATGTTTTTGCTCTCTTATTCAGTTGCTGGTGGGTTATCGGCTGGATATTAGGCATGTAGTCAAGAGCGTAACCAAGGGGGCACATGGTGGAATGTCCGACCCCCCCTTGGGCGAACCGAGAAAAAATTTTGAGGCTAAAAATATTTCGCGCCTTCGGCTTACTTCTTTGATAATTTTATAGTGATATAATATTTGTTATATTTATAATATTAAATTGATAATATTTATTTATTTTTTCAGTTAATAACTTGTTCATTGGTGGATAAAATTATTGTGCTAAGAATGAACAATTCTGAATTCCCCCGTCGCGCCAACGAACCTGCCTCCAAGCATTCTAAACAAACACAACTCGCCGCATTCCTGGGATCACCTGCAACTTCATCCTTATCAGAAGCCACAAAGAGCGCTGTGCCAACATCTTTACCCGACGTACCAATTGTTAGGCAAGAAACAGCCGTCACGGATATTCAGCCTGCTACTGAATACGTCGATATAGCGGAAGCCCTGAGATTGCAGACAGATTACGCTTTATTGACAAAACTTTGAAGGTTGATGCGGGCTACAAACTCCCGCACACAGAACATTCCGGCCGAAAGTATTATTTCAGCATCAGACACATTACGGCTCCATGTTACTAAACTTATTATTATTCCCCTGGAGGATTATTGTGCCTGCCGTTTTGTTTGCGCCCCAAACAACCGGCAAGGGTGGTAAGCAAAAAATGGATCGTCTGGTCAGCGAAGCTCTCTGCGATTTCAAGAAACTGACAGGGAAAGACAGTTACCTGGACACCCATTTAACACAGGATTATCATGCATTTTCGGTGCAAGCCCTCCAAGGATTTCGGCAAACCGTGGTGCATGGGGATGTTCGAAGTCAACTGGACACACAACGAACGGACCAAATAAACCACAATCGGGGAATTTTCCGGGCAGTCATACAGGAAATAGGAACTTGCGGAAGACTTAATGCGGGCTTGAGGGGCCACCGGGATGCTGGATCGACAGACACTAACGTGGATTTGGAGCACATCGACTTTCCACAAGGTCCCTATCTACTATCTAGCGAAACCACAGCGGTGGGAATGGGCACCGTGAAGTCGGCGGGGAAAGAAGACCCTGTTGAGCTTGACTACTCTAGCGTGCTCTGAATGTCAAAGTGAAGAAATTCTTCGGGCCTTCTTGCAGAAAGTCGCAATTAGTGATGGCGCACTGGCCAATCACTTCCAAAACGGACCACGCAACGCAATGTATTTGTCTCCTAAGGTCCAGAACGATTTAAATGACTGTATTGAAGCCGTAATGCTACGCAAAATATCATCTGAGATTCAGGATGCTAAATTGTTTGCGATCCAAGCTGATGAGACAAAAGACAATAAGAAATTCCGGTCCCGGTATGGTTTTTGCCCTTTGCCGGAACCGCAATTGGAACACTATTTTCGCCGGAACCGGAATTCCGGTTACTCCCCTGCTCAGGTCATTATGTATTATCTCAAAATTTTTTATCTCATAGCTTTAACGGAAACAATAAGTTCGACTTGATGTTCAAATACGGGAAGATTAATTCTTACTCTCGGGAAAGGAGAATACAGATAAGCGTTTTTAACTTTTGAACGCAATTTATGATAAAAATTGCGGGCATTCTCCTCGTTGTTGCAGGACAGCTCTACGGTAATGCAGTAACCAAGAAATAGGATGACCCATCTTACGGCACTATAATATTTAATAATATTTATTTACAATTCTTGTTTTTAATTCCACGTGTTTTATGGTGGACATTACATACATGGACTCGTACCTGTCGCGATCCGTTAAATCGTTTCTAAGTGAGGGTTGCGTTTTTAACAATTACTTGGAAGAACGTGGTGGATGCGTCCAACTTTGAGTTCAGGAACTTGAGGGGTCAGACCTACATTTACCCGAATTAATTTTTGGTATTACGTAGGATATGTCCAATGATAAATACGTACATGTAAATCTATGCGAAAGATTACATATCTTTTGAGTTGTACTTTCAGCAGAAACCTCCAAGTTCATTTCCTCATGCGACGTTTAGATCGAAGTTTATGCGTTTACGTAAAATTATAGATAAATAGAAAACTTGTGCTTACTGACACACAGTCTCATGACGAAAATAACGGTGTTTAAAGGGTGGTTGACAGTAGACCCGTCCAATACGCGCAGAAATTTTCGCGACATTTTTGCTAAAATGGGAGAGCAATTTGTTAACAAGGCAAAAAGATAAGTTTCCGATTTTGGTATTCGCAATATATCAGGCGTTACTATTTTTGTTGGCCGAAAAGGAGTGTCCAACCACCGCCGCATCCCTTGCCTCCGTCCTTGTACAGCGTTATTCAGAACTTTGTCGATCAAAGCTCATGTGGTTATTACATAAAAATTTAAGGTTCCGAAAACGTACAGTCAAGGTCAAAATTAAGTGCATAAAAAAGAACAACGTTCATTAAGCGAAGATTACACCGTTCATTTGCGTTTACGTTCATTCACGAACAAACGCAAAAAAAATTCGGTCACAAGAATGAGAATGTTCGTTTGGAAAAACGTCTACGTTCGTTCGCGTTTCGTTTTTTATGATTTTTGTCTGTCACTGTATATATAATCCACTTATCATGTGCTAAATCATGACACTGAGCGAACTTGAAACAGAAATGGCAAAACATAAACAAATCATCTTGACCTACCTAAGCCAGACAATTGCCCACATGCCGACAGGTGCTGCAATAATGTCATTCCGTCTTTTTGGCGATCATCTCTATAGCTACTACCGCTTTGGTCACCCTTTGTGGTTTTCGACTCCCCTTTTAAGGTAGTTGTCTGATGTATGCCCGATACTCCAAGGTCTTCGCCTGTACGTTCCACTGACTGGGTTTTCGAACTGCTAGCGATTTCGGAAAAGTTTGGTATCTGTTCTTCTTTCTCGGTAAGCAAGTAATTTTGTTCTCGTTTCTTTGTGATACTGGGGTTTATGTTATGTTCCTCATCAACAAACAGATTATACTGCTGGGTATCAATATCGTAGGCAATAGGGCTTGGTCGTGAGTCTAACTTTACTGTAGTTAGCTCACGTTTGTATGATAATTTCGGGTCTTGACTTGTACGATCCGATGACTGCATTTTCGAACTGCCAGCTATTTTGGAAAAAATTGTTGTCTGTTCTTCTTCCGCAGTAAGCAAGTAATTTTGTTCTCGTTTCTTTGTGATACGTGGGTTTGTGTTATGTTCCTGATCAACAAACTGATTATACTGCTGGGTATCAATATCGTAGGCAATAGGGCTTGGTCGTGAGTCTAAATCTACTGTAGTTAGCTCACGTGTGTATATTTTCGGGTCTTCACTTGTACGATCCGATGACTGCATGTTCGAACTGCCAGCTATTTTGCAAAAATTTGTTGTCTGCTCTTTTTCCGCAGTAAGCAAGTAATTTTGTTCTCGTTTCTTTGTGATACTATCGTGCCACTCATCGCCAAGATGACTATAATGCGGCATGTCATATGCGGTTCCTCGTGTGTGATCCTTTAACGACAGTTGCATAACGTCCGACTGTTCTCCCATAAGTTTTTGTCGCTTTGTAGAAACACAATCAATCAATGTAGATGATGTCTTCTTTCTGTTAAAAGGTGTATGATTATCTTTTGCGATCGCTATCTTTGCCTCCGCGGCATCAGATTGGTTAGATACTGCTGCAGAATCGCGAGGTACCGCATTAAAGTGATCAGCTGGCAGTGGAAATACTGGAGAGCCCTTCGCTTGAAGTCGAGCACTTCTCTCATTATTAGTTGAATATCCAGTAGTAGATACCTGGTTGTCTGAAGATTTACACTGCGAACCTAGCGTCATTTTACCTCTAGAAATATCATCGAACGCCCTGTTTAAACTAGTGGAAACCGGTTTTCCAGATTTCTGCTGTACCGAAGAAATTATGTGCGCTGGCGCTCGTTGCTCTCTTTCGTTGCCTGAAAACGGCGAACTTTCTAACCCTCGGTTCATGGCTAGATAACTTTGACCTAGCTCACGGATATATTCGGCGCGGTTTCTCACGTTATATGTTTCGCCTTCACATTTATCTGACGAAGATAAATCTTCCTTGCTTCGACCCATACGATGTTGTGAATTTTTAAATATAACATCAGAAAACAAAGGTGTGCTACGAGAAAGTTGGTGTGAATTTTCAGTCGAGCTTGGTTCATCAGAAATAGGACCGCTTTGTGATAAATCTTGCCCGAATGCCATTGCTACATTCCCAGTTTCTAATATTCCTGCTGCACTCGGATTATGCTGAAGGCCGTCGCACATTGCTAAAAAGTTTTGTCCTCTGACCGCAGTGGAAATATTAGTAAACATACTCAGAGGTTGCGCTGTTTGAGTAATTGATGGTGTTGTTTTATGCGCTGTTTGAGCAACCGGTAATACCGATTTACTAAGGAGTGGTTGTGCTCTCCGATGAACTGACAATAACGTTTTATTAAAGGATGGTTGCGTTGTCTGAGCAAATGATGATACCGTTCTGCCAGAGAGTGGTTGCGCTGTTTGAGTAATAAATGATGTCGTTTTATTAAAGCACTGCTGCCTTCCTTCAGCAGCAGTTAATGACATTGTGCTAACTAGCGGTTGCGTTCTTTGTTCGCTTGGTGAGAACCAAGAGTTACCCAACGTGAACAAACGGCTCATCATCGTAGTTTCATCGTTTCGTACAAACGGCATATCCGCAACGTGACCTGACGATGAAGTTTCCCCAACAGCCAGGAAATTTTGTGTTCTTGTGCTATTTCCAGTCCATGACATAGCATTTAATTCCACGGAAGCAGAAGAGGGATAATGTGTTGACCACTTTTGTTTTATCGAAGAACCAACTACGTTATTACTTTGGCTTTGGTTGTCAGTTTTTATTGGAGATTTAAATTTGTTTTCTGGTTTCATTGCAAAAGGTGTTTTCATACTGTTTTCGATGCTTTGTTGTTTTGATTCAGTTTGCCACGGTGCAGGATTGATAGTAGGTTTTCCAATCCGACGTGATTCTCCTGTAATATTTATCTATCATTATGATCCTAAACAATAATAATGCCTATCGCACTTTAACCAAGAGTATTGAGTTCTTTCAATCGTAAAATTGTTTCTTGAATGTATAACAACTGCTCTAGCGAGCAACATGCTAACAATGTACATCAAAAATTAGCGGCCTGAACCTGAATTGTCACCAATTTTTGGTAATAAAACGTCGAGCAGTGGCGAAGAAATTTTAATACAAAATTACTGGCCTGTCCACAGCCCTCCGAAAAGTGGGGGGGGGCACTTCGGGGGGCCCATGTTCATTCTCGGGGGAAATTTCAAAGTGGGGGGGATAAATTTTGCTTAAAAATACAAAATATTTCCATATTTTCATGCATTTTTACTACTGTGAACGTACTTTCAAGCTAAAAAACAATATTTTAGCATTATAAATAGTGGTAATTAATGTTTAAAAAACAATTTGCGAACAAAGAACATAAATTTTCAGACATAAAAATTTTTGGAATTAGTTGAACATGGGGGGTTTCGGCCGAGTGGGGGGGACGGACATGAGGGAAAATCTCACGAACATGGGGGGATTTGGAAAGTGGGGGGTCCCCTCACCCCCCCCCCACTGTGGACAGGCCAGAAATTATAATTATATATGTATAATTATTTTTAATTAAATTTTTCTACAATTTAGTATAAAAATATCCACTCACTATGGACTCCATTGCTGGCGTATCAACAGGACCAGAATTTAACCTGAGGGTTTGAGCCTGACCTGTCCACAGGGGAAAGGGGCCCCTCGGGCATGCCCCAGGTAAATTTTTTCTTCCGCCAGGCCAAATCGCAACACTGGTGCAGTACTCGCCAAATATGAGTGTTGGTTTTCGAACCAACGAACATCGAACAGAAACCGAACCAAATTTATTTAATCTCAAACAACCCTCGACCGCTTTTTAAACAAACTTTGAACAGCTCTCAAACGAATTTAACAAGCGTTCCAAAATTTCGAACGCGTCTCCAACAAATTTCCAACACATTTCGAACAAAATTTTGAATTTATCGAACGAACAGCACCCATTTCTGTCGAGTACTGTATTTTGAGGTGACATTAAAAATAATCGTCTAAACAAAAACCGATATAACAAAACACAGTACCCTTACTACTTCGTTAATTTATGACAAAATCTTAAGTAAAAAGAAGAGCGGTATGTAGAAATATGCACTTTCTGCTGGTAAATAATAAATAAGCAACAAAAAGAACGATATACATGTTGTAAATGCACGAAAGTGCTACAAAATCCAATTACAAGTACCATATATCGATCCTGGCGTTCGGCTTTCCTAAAAGCTAACTTTGGAGAAATTTCCGAAGGTATTTCGGTTAAACGAATATTGGAGTTGGGGTCCCCAGCTCAAAGCCCCCCAATAAAATTTTGGTGGAGATGTCAGTGAGATGGGGGCAGCTCCAGCCTGTGGGAAAACAGCAAATACTTGGGCGAATTTCTCCCAAGTTAGCTGGGAAAAATCCCAAGTTACTGCAAATCTTTTAATAGCATTTAAACGCGTTTTCATGTTTGCAACATATTCACAACATATTTGTTTTCGTTGCATATTTATTATTTGAAACTGAAAACGCCCGATGAATACAACCTGGCGGTGCCGATCTCCCCCAACTATTCGGCCTGCACGAGGTCCAGAGTTGCACCCGGAGCCACAAATGGCGTCCCGTCACTCGCTTAATTTTGACAGTATACTCAATTTAACCGCTTCGGATGAACGGAGAATGATCCATCCTGACCCGGGCTTGAACACACGGCCGTACTATCAATAGTCCATTACCTACAGACTAAGCTACCAGGCCGATATATTTATTGTTTACCTATTGAAAATGCGTACCTCTACAGGTTGCACCTCATTTAGCTTATGATTTTGTCATAAATAGTCGACAGCAGTAGTATTGAATTTCATTAGGACGATCATTTTTGTGGCTAAAGTAACCCCGAAACGTAAATAAAGTGCAGGCCCCGCAAATTCTCGATATACTAAGCCTAAGCTAAGGTCATTATATATACAAGACATACACTAAGCCTAAGTCGGAGGACTGCCGCCCTACGAACGCCTCGCCCTACGCTGTTCTTTTTTCTAACGTCATAATGTAACACCCCTCAGGATTACATGGGCCATTTTAATTTTTGCTGTAACCTACCTTGGGATGCTGGTGTGACCTGGGTGAAGAGAAAATTTACCTGGAGGCATGACACGAGGAAACCGTCGAAATCCTTGCGACCGAAGCCCCCTCCCACACCAGCGGGTCTAAGGAGTTTCCAGTCTCCCCAATAGATCAGATTTAAATAGAGTTATCCAAAAATAAAAGAACTATAAAAATGTTATAACCATTTGTTGATCATCGATGGCCAAAATCCGAGCCTCAGTCAAAAATTTTTGGATCCGTCAGTGGAGAGGCCAACATTATGTACAGTCTCTACCTGACTTGCTTTTTCACGAAGTAGTGGAGCTCCCCAGGTTATTTCGACCTCGCCATGTACTACCAGCTTAGCCTCCACCCCGGATTTTTATATTCCCGAAGTTCAGAAGCCCGGGCCTCCAAATATATTTCTGCACGACAAAAATAGACCAATTTTTCTCTTCGAGGCAAAAATGTTCCAGTTTTTCCTTGTGGATCTCATAAAATTCCTGTTATTACCCTGCGGTTCTAAAAACGCTATAAGTGCCGTCAATCAATAGGTTTCACAATAATGTGAATTACTGTATATTTGCAGTTAATCAGCTATTTTCGCGTTCTTCAAACCCCACCTCAGCTCGGGTGATAGTCCAGCTCGACCAAATTTTTCGCACCCAAATTGGAGACAGTTTGGGAAGGCCAGCGTGAAATGATTGCCTGGTTTCGAGCGAAGATCCACCATGCTGTACATTTTTGTTTGTGTGCATGTGTTTTCAAACGCGTTTACGCGGGTACATGTCTAAAAGCGTTTGCGTGAATAATATTATTGATGATTTATATATGATGATATTATCATATTATGATGTTAAGCTCGTTTGCGTGCGTGTGGGTTCAAAGACTTTGTTTGCATGTATGCAGTTTTAAACGAATTTACATGCGTGTGGGTTCAAAGACTTTGTTTGCGTGTATGCAGTTTTAAACGAATTTACGTGCGTGCGCGTTTAAACGCATTTTCGTGTGTGGTAAAACCCGTTTCGTACGTATGCGTTTAAACAAATTTAATTGCGAACGCGGGTCAGTTATGTCCGTCACTGCACCTACACTTGCTTGTAACCTAATATTGCCAAACGTCAACGACCGCTTTTCTCAGGTATTACAACTGCTACTACAGAACTTCGTAGTGATGCTTTCAGCATACTACAGTGAAGACGCCGAGCTACTAGCTACCGACAGTTTATTGTCTGGGGGCTTTATTCGATATTCAAGAAGTTCATTAAGTTGTCCTAATGACTGATATTAGAAAAGTTTCATGGTTTCATGGCCAAAACACATTATTATGTGACATGTATTGTATTTGCAAAAACAGTCGTTGGCTAGCGGATCGCTTAAAACAGGTCGTTCGAAAGCAACTCGTTCAAAACTAAAACTGTTCAAATCTGGAGCGACGCAGTCAATTGCCGCTCACTTGTAATACAGCCATTGCAGGAAAAAATAAAGACACTCGGTATAAATAATAATATAACTGTTTTATCTCAGCTTGCGTCCTTGAGTACAGTCAATTAGCAAATGCAACGTATGTGAAAGGTTTACTAGAATAGACTTCCAAAAGATTAAATGTGACTTGGTGGCTTTGTGAAATTCTTGAGTGAACCTATGACATTAAGTTGGATGATGGTGTAGCCAAACTCAGGGGATAGTACAGCCGTTTAGGGATCTGGTAAAATATTACAATACTTTACTCAAGAGAAATGACAGCAAGTAATATTGATAAATCTTACACCGGAGGGGAGTGGCGTACCCAAGGTCGGCGCAGCGATGTCATCCAGGGGCGGAGGTGCTGCAAAAAGTTGACGACCTCCCAGTCAACCCTGAACCCATGCTTCGGCATTTATGAGATATATACTCTACTGTAGCTTAGAATAAGCGGACGAACAGGTCGTGAGATGTCAACTACCAGTAGCGGCATACACGGCGCGAAAAATTTCCGAAATACCTGTTTTTATTTTGTCCAGCAAATAACATTCTACTATGTCAAATACAGACATGACCAGGAATCAGTGAAATCTATTCCTTAGTGGAAATTTTGTCGAAAGGAAATTGAAAGGAATCTGAATAATTTTGAAATTTCGGTAGATTATTGCATGTATCTCTGGCCATAATTTGATAACAGACAATTGTCGCACAAATGAGCAGCCCGCTAACAATATTCGAAAAAGTTGCAACTATAAACGAAATCCGCCTCAAAGTTAAGGCAAAGTGATCTATATAAATATTGTTAAGATTTGGGGCGGTCTTGAAAAAATAAAAAATACCTTTTCGTGTTTACAGGGCGTCTCTGAAATGAATATCGCCTCTCGGGCGAGCGAGTGTCGGACAATAATATTGATCAGGCATTACAAAAATTACCTTTCAAATGAAACGTTAGCTCATTGCACACCCATTTAGCAACAAAAGGAACGGTGCCCGGCTTCAGAAGAATGGGTCCTTCGTCTACTATATTTTGTGCAAACTCCTGAAATAAAGATAATTATTATATTAGTAAAAACGCCTCTAGAAATATAACACAATAAATGAAAACCTAAACTAATAATTATTTTCCAAATAAGTTTGCAAAATTTAGCCATAAATAAAACATTGTCAATAAACTATAAACCTAGCATCACTTAATGTACTCTGGCTTAAACATTTGCTTAAAATTGTGGCAGGCGCATTAACCAAGGGCTAGTGTTTCGAAACAGGAGTCGTCGGATTTTGCCAGGCAGCCCCCCCCCCCCCCCGGAATGAACTGGGCGAAGCGAGGGTTAAAATCTAAAAATTTTCAAAATTTAATATTGTTTAGCGAAAAACACTAAAACTATTAACAAATAATGGCACCAGGAACGGTGCAAACACGTCTTTATTGAGGATAAAACAACCTTTTCAATCTATTTTTTGCTGAAATTAATCAAATTTTTAACTTCAGAAAGATTTTTGTAAAAATTTATCCAACTGGGGGAGGGCAGAGGTATGACCCGTTTTTACTGAGGGAAGGCCAAGAATTTTTCCAGGGGAACCATAATTTTGCCAGAGGCCACAGCCTTCATCACCCACTTTAGAGAAGTCGGTTATTGTAAGACATTTGAGCTAAAATTTTTTCACACATTACGTACATCAAAACTGCCGTATGCGTCCAGCTATTACAACTAGTAACTTGCAAGCGAGGCTGAAACTCGCAAGTGAGCGTGGTTTCATTTTTAAGTTAGTTTGTTTAATCACCTATACCAGGCTGTGTTGGACGAATATGCCATATCAAAACATCTTAAACCCTGAACTAATTGAAAACCTAAAATATCCTAGACCCTTAACACAGTGAATACAACTGACAGCAAAGCAAACATTTGCGCTGGCCTATAGATAACCAAACCATCGTATTCCGCCTGCTGGAAAACCTATATGCACTTGTATGCAATACGTAGCCACACAACTAGACAGAATATATTCCGGAAATCTGGTTCAGTGACCTCAAATCCATTGAAAAGCCATAAAAAGGCATGAAATACGCACGCTGAACCCTAGATAACCAAATAATTGTATTCAGAATACCGAGAAACCTATATGAGCTATTTTTGATGCAATGTACCAAACTACGGAAGACCGACTATAATCTGTAAATCCTGTTCTTTGACCCTAAACCCATCGAAAACCTACAGAAAGCAATGAAATATGCACCGTGGATGCTAGATAACCAAATCATTGTATTCAGCCTTAAGAAATGCTTATATATAGGCCATTACAGATGCTCTGTGCGCAATACATAATCAGTCAAATGAAAACGCACTACATTTTGGAAATCGAGTTCGTCGATCGAAAAACTTTTAAAACATCAAGAAAAATTATAATATAATCAAATTGGACTATATACAGCAAAACTGTCGTATCCAACGTGCTTGATAGCTTAATATGTACTCACTGTAGGTAAAAACAAGCAATAACACTTCTACATTTGTAAAATCAGTTCTGGTAAAGGGTCAATGAACCATATTCGGGCCCACAGAAGCTCCGGGAGTGGTCCCACAAAAAATCATTGGCCGTCTCCGTGTTTGGATGCGAAGCCTATGTCGCGAGATATGGGCTGCGAAAGACTGCTACACGTATGGCCAGATTTGGCAGAGAAGCTTAAAAACTTATTTTTTGCCATTTTGACCCGAAAGATGGGGCGGAGCTGTTGCCGATCAACGAAAGGGCACATTGTCGTCACTTTTGCTATCGAAAAAAAATCTGTCGACATCCAACCGTTTGAGAATCTGTAATGAATGACAGCGACAGTCAAAAATAAATTATCACGATTTTCTCTTTAGCGCCCTTTGTGGAAACACCGTTCGCGCTTCGTTTCAATTAATGTTGTTCGTCAGCTGTTGCGCCAATAAGGTGATGATATTAGTAATCTTACATCACAATATTTTTGTTCAAATATGGGGAACTCATAGGTGCAGAAACCCTCGCAGTCGCGAGCGAGCTACGATAATGTTTGGCGGGTATGGTACATATAGAAATTAGAAGTTAACTTGCAGTCACACAACGAGAACGATCAATTTTTAGGTAAACTAAATCTAATGAAAAAAGTTAGACAATGAGTACTGTGTTATGTGTTTGATGAGCGTTGCAGTAAGCTTAATTGGTTGCAAAATTTGCTCAGATAAATCGTTTCTTCGAAAACCTGGGCGGATTCATGGAAGGATGGGGGCGGCGAATCCTATTCCCTCGGTCCAGCGCCTGGGTGGAAATTACACAAGTCTCCAAAACACACAAAATCAGAAAATAAATTAAAAAAGCATAGTTATCGTTCACATTGTCGTCCGTACAATTTCGACGCTGAAATGGCGCTTGAATAGTAAATTAAATTATGTATGACAATAGATTCTTATAATCCGAAGTACTGCTCAAAAATGGAAATTTCGTTCGATTTATCCTTTATCCCAATCGTATCTGTTTAAATGAAACACGATCGCTTGCCATTACTCAAAGATCAAATGTTATAAAACGAACAACGACCGTAATCGATTAGCAACAACGTTCGACCAAAGTTAAACAAGCACTTACTGCAAAAATGCCACGTCTAAATACAGTGTTATTGCACGGTGATTATATACGTTGACAGTAACAATAACCGAATGAATCAATATACATATATCCATAAATTACCAGAATGCCATCGTTTTATTATAATCCGCCATTATTCACCTGAAACCCCATTGCTTTGTCATTGCTTATTTTTTCTATTCCAAACATCGTGACGCTAAACCTGAGACACCTAAACTGGTTCCTTGAGCCACGCGGCCCATAGCACGCGTCTGACTACCACCAACGACCTCATAACAATGGTCCTTCCCCGCCATCTGTTCCAGCTTAAAGAGGACAACAATTTTCTTGTTTTCAAGATGTCACCTAGTCTGCACAATCTACGCCCCTGTGTCACGCAGCCAATACCGCTTGGCTCTTTATACCTCTGACAATAGAATTTAAACCACTCTCCGTATGTGAAAACTGCCTGTAAACGGCGCAAAACTTTTGTACGCTGTGAATTGGGTTCGGCGTTACGCAGGCATCCGTAATGTACCTTTCAACCAAGGAGCCGTTGTGTAGAACATCTTTTTGCAATGTCATTTTAATCGATTATTACAAAACTCATAGGCATGGGCGCAGGTAAGCGGAAGCGGGGAACTCCAGACTCTCAACTTTTTTAGACAACGCGACTAAGCCACGGGCAGCATGAGTACTGACCCCCACTTTTTAAACTTTTCCAGTCGAAGTGATATCATAGTAACTTTAGGTAGTGTTGTCCGCCTGACTTTGCTACGCCCCTACTGTTACAGTACTAGTGGCAACTATTGACCGCTCCGTGTTGGCTCCCTACTTACTAGCGGGAAAATAAATTTTGATAAAAATTTATAAAATTTTTATTCATTCGCTGCCCTCGCTTTCGTAAGCCGATCAATTGTGGGGAGTACTGTAGGTCGTATTTGCTTTATTGGCAATGTCCAAAATAACTTGAAAACACCTGTGTTATCCCCAGCGTGCTCATGTAAATTCTTGATTTTATCACAACGCCGGACGATTTTCACTTATGCTATTATAATCATGTTTGCAGAACACGTGGTAGTATTTCCGTATGTCGTTGCAAAGTATTGTTCGTTATTAGTAGTATGCTTACTGCTTTTGTGTAACTAACGGACGTGACGCTGCTGCATTGCGCACTTCGAAAACGCAATGTCCATACGACCTCGGCTATCTTAGCCTCGAGGGCTTACTCATATTGGATTTGTTTTTCTTGGTCGGTGCCAAGAAGCTACGGAGTTTAGCAAGCCGCAGGAGCGCTTCACAGAATGTGTTCTGATTCTGCCGAAAGAGTTGAGTACGTAGTCTACGTGGTACTACATTAGAGGTCCCCAAGAAAACCTGCGCCCAGGACAAAGAGATAATGCCACTATTCCCTATTCTAGTTCCATCTGGAAGCGTCGACATCAAAGATTATTTATTTATGGCCAGCAGCAGCACTAGGGTAGGACAATCCCTAGACGTTTAACGTCTGATCGTTTCTGCTCGTTTCGAAATTTTAACACTTGCTTGGAAAGCGATGCCTTCTAATCTTGTTTTGGGTGGTGAAGGATTATTGGAGAAAATCAACGTCGCACGAGCCGTATTTACACACTGAATAATCGGTAAACCGCGCTAATAATGGCGACCTCTTCAACGTCAAGTCTGAACGCATGGCAACGATTTCAAAAATCTTAATACATATTGCTACACAGGACATCAACAACACGAGAACACAATGGGTTTTTTATCTATGGTTTACTGATAAACTAATCGAGTTTACATTCAGATAGGAGTAAGGCAATACGGTCATCCAATGAATTGATAATATCAGCATACGTTTATAAAAATCCAATTAGTATTGAGGTCATAATATCGAAACAAAGTTCACACTGTTAGATGAGTGGGTTATGTCAAACACTGGGTCATCGCCCTCATAATTGAACTCTCACAGCCGTGTGGCTAAGATCAATTTTGTTGACTTTGCCAAGTTCTTTGACGACCGCTGCGCTTACTTTATTACACGGGATTAGGGCAATGGGTTTAAAGTGAATACCATGACAGTCAGTTATCTGGGAGCCGTGAATATCTGATCGCTTGATGCTAATTGCAAAACGCCAGGCTTAAGGTCAAGGTATGCTTCGAGGATGTGGAGGAAAAAGGAGTGGTTCGATTACACTTATCTTACTCTACAACAAATCAAATATAATGGTATGTTATACAGATACACGGTACAAAATACAATTATGCAATAGACAGAAATGCAATAGCATCATATTCCAATGATAATAGTACAATACAAGGTTAAAATACGACTCTTAAACAGTGCGACTCACTTGAATGACATGACATGACAGTAAGTGAATTTCTGGTTCAAAGTATTACAAATATCTTATCTTGTCTTATATCCAAAAATCCTAAAGACAGTTGTACTTGATTTACCAATGTGAAAGGTTTGCAGGTGAGATGGTGCAAATGTTCTTGGGTCGCGATTTGGTGCTCCCAGGGTTACATTTATCACGCGCGCAATCATGCAGCGAACTGTTAATCGGTGTTTTGGTTTTAGCGGTTTCTTATAGTCGGTCTGCTCAAACATATCCGATCATCGGGACTTAGTATACATAGTGTGACTGGATAATCGTGCCGGTACGACATAATTACACTACCAATAACATGGAAGAAAAACGCAGTTACCAAGGGAACACGGAAAAAGTGAATTTGACGGCGTCTAACCATTATTTCAGCGGTGTACCGAATGACTCGTGTCCCGTCACATCATCCTTGCTCGACACGAACAGAAATGAGAAAATATATATAACTATATAGGTAAATTACTGAGTCCAAATTAGGACAACATAATAGTTTTATACATTAAGTTGGGTAAAGAAGCAGCGGTTTAAGAGAAGCGATATCGTTCAGAAATTTTCAAGACTCCGAAGAAAGGGTTCCTAGTTTCGGTCAAAATTTTTGATTTGTGCAATGACTGTAAATTCGTCCAAATCGATCTCGTTACTGCAAGATTTATAACATTGGAAAATTGCAGAGTTTTTCAGCTGGCTATTACACAAAAGTTTTCCACCTCTTGAATATATGCCAGTGTGTTCTGAGATCCTCGTTGTGAGGTATCGGCGTGAACTACTGATATAGTCAGCGTCGCAAACGCAACACAACTCAGAACACACTGGCATATCCTCAAGAACTGGAAAACCGTTGTGTAATAGCCAGCTGAAGAACTCCGTAGTTTCGCAATATTACAAATCTTGCAGTAAGATCGATTTGAATTAATTTACATTCATTGCACAACTCAAACATTTTGACCGAAACTAGGAACACCGTCGTCGGAATCTTGAAAATCTGTTAATCAGATACAAAAATCCGAAACTGAACGATATCGTTTCTCTTAAACCGCTGCTTCTTTGTACAAGTTAACGTACAATACTATTATGTTGGCATAATCTTGAATCAGTAATATATATGTATCTATGTTGAGTTTTTAAACTCGACTCAATTGTGACTAAAATACATTATACAAGGCTGTTTCAATGGTTACACTCGTGAACCACTGCGCAACAGGGGCGCGCAGTGCGGATTTATCTGCGAAATTTAGTGTTAATTTGTACAGTTTTACGAAGGCGTTGGATCGAGCCGGGTCCAGGGAAGATTTCTAAATAATAAATATTTCGATAATCGAACGCCGGAAAAGGGTCTGCCGCTTAAACTTAGTGCGGCTGAGCCGTTTTTTGGTGCTTTGTTTCCACTCAAATCTAAAGGTAACTTGTTAAGTATTAATTATTCAAAGTTCGTAACTCTGCCCTTATCTATAATAAATTCCCTTTTCCTTGCCTTATGCGAAATATTCAGAGAAGGAAGTAAAAAGGAACTTTCTATGTAACTTTGGACTTGAGTAGTCACAGCCATTTGTTCGCCGAATAGACACCAGTATCGATGGTTATATTCAAAACCAAAGGGAATCTTTCCTACTATCTTCTTATTGATCCGTAGCATCTTGTTGGATATCAGAGGCGTTGTCTTAGCCCTTACTTCCTGTTGTAAGGTTCAAAACGATGTTCCTATCGGAAACGTCGTAATAACTTAACCTAAACACATTTTGGAGAACTTAAATGCCATTTCGATCCCTAGGTTCACGAGAGTACTATATATAAACTTTCTATCCAACTTCGCAAAGACGGATCTTCGCTACAGTTGAGCTGGCGAGCAGACCAATGCCAAAGCAATAATCCATTCTGTGGCTATCAACAATTTCGATAAGCTCAGCTGGGTTTGACTGCTAAGCCTACTTATCTGATTCTTAGTGTTTTGTATGTCCGAACTCTATATCTCAAAGGGAATTGTTTTGCTATTCGTCTGGGTCGCTCATCATCCCTACGACAAAATGGTACCAGCGTAGCGTTGTGACCTCGTAAGCTAACAAACCACGCTTTAGGAGAATCCCTAAGCTGCATTTTAAGCAATTTACGTTCATCGGTCGCTCTACGTAAATTGTATAAATATGCCATGCTGTGGATTAATTCATGTCTTTTTCAGGGAATGAGGGCACGGGTTAGAACTTTGTTCAACTGGCTAATATTTAACTCGGGTTAACCTTATAGGTGTTGATGAATAAGTCATCGGCACTTGACCTAGCGTAAGTAAATTTTTGGCGCAGAAGATATCAAAATGACACTCAGTAAGTGTCGTGTACCCTATAGCAATTTAATTAAATTTTTATGGTTTCTAGCTATTAAAACGAATTTGTACCAGGCAATCCAACGGTCCTTGCTACCGTAAGAAAGTTTCATTATAGTATTTGACCTAAATTATGATATCAATTACTCGGTTCCTCGTTTTGACCGGGGTACTTAGCCCAACCTAGTAAACTGATGGGGCAGACCTAAAATTTTGGATTTCTCAAAATTGTGTCAGCGTTTCTTTGTGGAAATTTACAAAGAGGCTGGAATTGACCTACAAATTTGATTTCTGAGGACCAGTTTACCGCTGCTATCAAAAGCACATGCGTCGGGTTAAGCATTTCGCGATGTTGCTACAATTTGTGTATTAAATTTTGCTGCTTGCAACTAAGTTTACCAGCACTGGTAAACTTAATATTGCATTTGCAGTAATGGCGTATCGGAGCTTCGAGACTCCGATAATACCGGGCTGCATTGATGAATCTGAAATAGAGAGAAAGCAAAATTCAGACTCAAATATACTGGTGAATATATCCAAATCTACCTATGAAACTACGTGCATCTGACTCAATGAACTAAATGTAGTTTGTACAAAAACCCGAGCGGGTTTTGGTCCGTTCGGGCTTAAATTTATAATTTTTGAACGGCCCTCTCCGGGATCAATACCTAAAAAGAAAACCTAACTGGTCTTCATTTAAAAAAAATCATCAAAATTCCTAGACGAAATTTTGATTTATGAGCGACTAAAATTTTGGGTGGAGGCGACCCCCTTTTTGGGTCACCGAGCAAACGAATTTGGTTGAATTGTTTCAACCTTAGACTTTTATTTAAAAGACCAAAGAGGCACGTATAACTCAGTAAAATTTAAACAAAATTGCTGAAGGGAATTTTAGGTATTCTCAATTCAAACTCTAAGTGGAGACGTCCCACTTTCGAGTCAATGGGTTCAAGGGACCGGTTGAATTTGTTCCATTTTAAAGTCGTATCTGAAGGATTGCGCCCCTATTTATAATTCAATTAGATTTTAGCAAAACTCCTGGAGGAAATTTGCACTAAAAATTTGCCTATATACGGTGCCTACTAACAGAGGCTCCGGGTACAACTCCATGAATGTATGACGAGGAGGATAAAATATATACATAAATCGTGCATGATAATGATACCTCATAATCATCCTCAATATCTAAAAGACTGGCAAGGGATGGTATGTTTTTGGTTCTAATTATATTTGAAGAAAACTTTTATTTAACCTCGGTCGTCTCAAATCCAATTCCTAAGTCGACTCAGGGAATCACGTAAAATTATCCTTCGTAAGTGTCGCGATTTGTCGCCTCAACTCTGACTGAGGGAATTCTGAATGACTTCGGCTTGATTATTAACTCAGTGAGCCGAACTTGATTCTCTGCCGTACTTACAGATGTTGGTCCTGATCGATGTTCCATATATTGCCCGTCCATCTATTCGTAAAACGAAAAGCCAAAAGCGAATCAAAATAATGAAAACGAACTAGTTGAAATACTAGGCAAAAGCATCGGAGCTCGTCTGTAAAACCGACCGAATTCCGAAGTCAGACTGCACTGCAGATTCTAGTTGGGACGTCTTTTTAGTCTCTGACCAATCGAAGATAACTTAATTGAGATCGATGTTCCAGCCTTTTTTTAAATTAACCAATGAAATTTTAATTTGGGACGGCTTCCGCAAAACGGTACCGGTCAAAGTCCAATGGAAGTCCCTTTGGATTTGAAAAACATTAAATAGCTAATTAATTTTAATGAGCTTGTCTGGCGGATTCAAAATTTCGGCAATATTTCCGGGGTCTCAGACCTTAGCAAACTCGTCTCCTTTCGAGACGATTTGCCCCAATTTTCCAGATAGCTTAATCCACAATCTGTCAGCGTCCGCCAGCCCTCTCTTATTTCCAAAGTTCTTTCCCAATTTGATTTATAATAGTTTATTGTTTACTTAATAAATATATTAATAACTATGCCTTTAATATTTAACTTATTGGTTAACTAACTTTATTTACTTAATAAAATAAATATATTAATAAAATTTTAATATTAAGTTTATATGTATGTATTTTCACTATAGACAGATATATAAATATATATACTTAAATACGGTTGGGCAGATGTCTATAAGACAAGACGGCGGAAAATAAACAAACGCGGGAGTTAACACGAAAAAAGGCTCCCAATCCCGCAAACACCTCTGGGGCATGGAATGGGCTCGGATTCGAACTCAGGTCCCCCAGCCGAGCAATTTGATTCCCAAAACGCTGAGATTCACACCAGAAAAAGAAAGCCGGAGGAGCCAAACTAGACTTACGGTAAGAAAATTGAAGGCTTTAGGGACCTCCAGTAGGTCCGGGTTACGTTTTTATGAGCATAACGTTACATTTTTGTGTAAGATTTAATGAGGGGTACTTAACAATGGGCAATATACACATCGAGAAAACTTTCGCAATTTTCTCGGGGTTACTGTACCAAAGGTGGGGACAGCGGGCTTCTACCGGGCTCAAATCAAACCACAGAGACCGGGGAACCTAAATATAATTCATAAATATAAAATAATTAATTAACTTTAAACCAGATATCCATTTTTCAAGGGTACTCCCAATTATGCCTTAATAAGTCCGTGGATCCTGATCGGATTTCCACGGGACCGGTCTCATTGGAAAGAAAAGAAAGTTTTGTATCAGAAAAGCATGATACTCCACAGTTCCGGAGTTACGGGCCGGAACCTCAACGATCCCCAATTCCGAGAATTCGAAATTGACATTTAAAAATTCCTATTATCAGCTAAAATTTGCCTGTCAAATTGAACACTGGTAGCTGATATTATATTTCTGCACTGCAGTTTTCCAGTGTCTTCTATGAAATTGAACACTGGCAAACTTTATATTCAAGTAATTTTACCAATAAATTTCAGAAATTTTCAACAACAACAACAACAACAACAATTTTTATTAGGAATTTATGCCAGTAGTCGAGAGGTCAGCGTAACGGGGGTTGCTCTGGCGTTAAGGCCGTCATAGCGAGCTCGAAACTGAGGCAATCGCTTACTAATCCTCAGTACTGGTAACAAGAAACAATATGTATTATAAATTTATAAAACAAAGAATACATAATTAGAAAAAGTTTATATTCTTAATAAAGTGTAAACAGAAAGATAGCAAAATCTCCACTTACATCTGAGTCATAGGTTTCTGTCGTACTTAAAGGAATTTTCAAAGCTTGAGTTTTTAAGAACATTTATAAATTTTTTGAAATTTGAGGCTTTGGCAAAGACGTCTGCAGTCAGTTTGTTCCACTAGTTTATAATACGTGAAGGAAATTTGTGGTCCAAAACTGTGGTTTGAGCTCTTTTTTTCGTAACTTTGCCTGGTGACCTCTGGTGATCGCAATAGTATTATATTCACAAAAAGCATGAGTAGCGCTGTCTATTTCTTAATGAAGGTATTTAAATGTCATTACTAGATCATTTATTAAGCGGCGTTTTTCAAGGGGTTCAAGACCTAAATGGCGTATCCTATCGTTGTAGGACACCATTTATAAACCGGCTCTAGTAAAAATTCTGCGGGAGTAGTATCGCTGCACTTTCTCAATAATATCAATATCAGTGAGAAAAACAGGTGACCACACGGAAGATGCATACTCAAGAATAGGCCTCACGTAGCTGGTATAAGAACACAATAACGCTTCAATATTAGACGTCTTGAAACATCTAAATATCATAGATATAAGGCTTTGGAAACGATGTTATTACAATGAGTGCTAAATTTGAGATTTTCTGGCATAGTGATCCCCAAATCTTTACAGTGACTGCAAGAGATAATAATTTCATTATTCAAAAAATAGCTATGTCTCGAATTCGTAGATCCTAGATGTAAAACTTGACACTTTGGTGCCGATATTGAAAGTTGCCATTATCTTGACCAGATTTCGATGCAGTTAAGCGCATTTTGTCGACTTTGAGTTCCAATGTAGCTATGCTGACGAGGAATATATGCGTACAGTTTGACGTCATCCGCAAATAATTTACAGTTAACGTTATTAAAGTTCTGATTAACAATATCATTAATGTATAGTAAAAACAAAGTAGGACCTAGAACACTGTCTTGCGGAACTCCAGATGAAACTGTACGTCGAGCAGACACTGTATTATTTAATTTAACACTAAATGTTCTGTTGGAAAGGGAATTTTCGATCCAGCGCAGTAGATAATATGATATGCCCGAAAATTGCAGCTTATTGAGTAGTTTAGAATGAGAAACCATATCAAATGCCTTGGCAAAGTCAATATATACTACGTCAACAGCTGTTCCACAGTCAACAGCTGTTGCCAATCGTAAACTGTTTCCAGGAGTTGAGTTTCGGTAGATTTCTTTGCAACAAATTCATGCTGGTTTGGTGCAATGAGGTCACGTTGTTTAAAAAAGGACCTTAGATGGCTGTTAATAATTCGCTCCATCACTTTGCACACGTTTGAAACCAGGTCTATAAATTGATGGGTCTACAGGATCTCCTTTTTTATGAACAGCTGTTATATCAGCGTGAAGCCAAATATCAGGAAGCACGCCACTAATGAACGATTGTTCAAATATGCAGGCGAGCGGGAAGCATATCGAGTCCCTTATTTGGCGAAGGAAATATTGAGTGAGGCCATCCGGTGAATGACTGTGTTTATTTTTAATTCTGATAGTGCATTATAAACGTTTAAGGGTGTAAAGGGCGCCCAAGATAATTTATGGCTGCTTGGATTGCAAGCGGTTAGTGGCGTGTTTCCGTCATCGGTAATGAATACACTGGCGAAACTGGAAGCGAGTAGTTCGCTGCGACTACTATCTTCAATCTACTATCTTTTCCTCAATTGTTCGTCGCTGGACGGAGAACACATATAATTTGGGGAATTTTCATGGGCAAGGGCAGTCGGGAACGGGCTCCTTAAAATACTATAAACTTTCTCACTTTCGCTGCCTAATTTTCTCAATCCTATCGCGCGTGGTCATGCCAGATTTTCACAAACGAGGTAAGTTCGAGAATCGCACAAATTAGCTACACCTGGCCGGCCATATAATATAATAATAATACGCATGCATAACAAGATGAACGATACATTTTTAGAGTCGATACAATTATTACAACCAGTATATAATGAATAAAGATCGTGGGTAGGGCCGGTAAGGTACTAAGAGATACCTCACGATACCCGACCTACCAGTAATAACTTATCTATATACGTAGAAATGGCGAGGTCATGCGGGTTTCGCATTCCCTATATATCAATAATCATCGTAAAATTACCAACAATTGACACCAAATGATACAAATAATATGCGGCAACAAGGGTAATGTCAAAAATGGTTATATAGTAATCATTACGAATATTTTCAAACGATAGTTTTGTGCAAGTATGACAATGGTTAACATGAATACAATGCCAAATTTTTCAAAATGACAATAAAAGGGCACACTTAGGACAGTGAACGGTACAGTAGAGTACACACAACAATGATAACAATGGATGGTAACAGTACAACAGAGTATACAACAATCTTAACAAATAATAATGGTATAATAGGGTATACGATAACGGTAACAAAGTAAGGGTACAATAAGGTATACAATAGTAATAATATGTAAGGATACAATATGTAACAACACGTATGTAAGGTACAATAGGTATACAATAGTAATATCAATGGATGGTAATGGTGCAAGAGGGTATATAGTGATACTAACGGTGAATGGTACAACATACAATTATTCATACAGTTATAACAAGGCAATACAGAATCGAACAGTTCATGCCGTTATACGAATAGATACCATATATATACTTTTAAAAGCAGTGCCATGTAAATAACTACTATTGCTGGATCCTGCACACACGCATACCTGTTCAAGGAAGGGACCTCAGGGTTCATTCAAAACCGCTATTTTAGCGTTAATTTTTGTTACGGGCCTAGAGTATGACTTCATTAATGTTGCCCATTATTCAGTGGTAGTAGGGAGTAATCTGTTTCGTATCGATCCAGAATGGATCTGTTACATGTACTTAATTATGTATGCGTTAATTATAATACACAACTTTAATGCACGGGAAAGACTATCAGCTCGTAGAAAATTTCTAAGTCTAAGTACGGGTTTTGTACGTAAAAATTGTAGGTAAATCATAATAAAAAGTTAAGTCATCATTGCAGTAAATGTTTGTCAAATCTACAGTGTAAATATTACATTAAGATTTTTAGGTATCTAACTCGTCCAAATGTGAAATAATTGTCTAAATGCAAATAATTATTATTTGTGTTGGTTAAAACAATTACTATTTTGAAGACACACAGCATTAAACTATAAGGTGAGCCAGAAGGCATCGCAAGGAAGCAGGCCAAATGGATCACATAAATTTTAAATTGTAGATGTGCCTTTGGCATTGAGCGTTGCAGTACTATAATAGCAAAGGATATATATCTACAAATATTCATGTTTGTTCTTTGGTCAGATCAACTTCGTCATTTAGCGCATGGGTCGTCTGTACACAACGTTAGGTTTATTCACATTATGAAGTGATATAATAATTATGTCTTTGTATTATCTGTGGCACTAAGACGGTATCAAATCAAACTCTAATCATTATTTCCCAACATTTAGATACATACAAACTTTGCTCAAATCATCGGGTTATGTGTATATTTTATGCATGTACATAAATTGTCATGAGGTACTTCATTCCGGAAATACCAACGTAAACAGGTCTCTATGCGGGCAAGCCCAAAATGTACTGTTCTTGTTTGAATTTGATTGGGTTTTGTAACCCAAATCGGAACTACTTTCAATTTTACCCGTCTTTGTGAGCAAACCTGCAGTAATTAAAGCAGTGGAGTACCCGGCGAAATGACCGCTGCTACAATCTTCGAAAGGATACAGTAATTTTGCGCACTTACTGTAGTTATCTAAAAACACGATTTTAATCTTAAGTAACAATTTAAATGTATATAAAATAGATATACACAAACTATCAATTCAAATCATAGACTTAACAGCTAAAGCAATTGTAAATAATTAAAAAATTTAGTTTTTCTAAGACGTACATTATTCACAAATTCTACCAAGGCAAAGCGCAAACGTTTGTGAAGCCAAATTGTTGCAACATTTCCGGTGCCGGCAATCGTTTCGAAGCTTTTCCAAAGCAATTCAATGTCTCGCAGCTCTTCGCAAAGCGGTTTCACACGAACAACACGCGAATGCGTTAGCTGATGATCGCTTGCAGTTATTTTTACATCTGAAAAAAGCTGTCCCAATTTAGTACAAAGTATCAAGAGATTTTCTAACGAAATGACACCCGATTACGATAACCGCAAGCAAACTGACTAGGTGGAGAGCAACAAAATCTACTGTCAAAGCAATTTATTTGAAGATCATTAATAGTTGAATAATTAAAACTCAATTTATATTTTTTGCCAAATTCCAAAAGTTCGGGGCCCCGCCGTAAGCAATAATTGAACACAAAACTGCAGTATCTACCAGAAATAAATGCAGGAAAAGCTTGAAATCGATTCATTCATTTAAGCCAAACAAAACTTCGGTCTATTTCGATCAAACAAAACTTATATCAGCAGCACTTATTTCTCGCGCGGAATATTGATTATGATATTATTATTTCATATTACTATGCACACATGTGTGAAGCTTCGTTTCTGTGATTTCGGTTCCCAGAAAATCGTGTTCCTGTTGAAGTTATAACAAAAGGAAAAGCCATCATGGAATTCCGGCTTCAAATTTTCCAAATTTTTTGCTACAGTTGCGGTCCAAAAACGTAGTTTTGTATGTATGGTGATCAATTATTTTCTGTCGCAACCGAACAAAACAAATTCAATTTATTTACTGCGTAAAATGTAAGTAACATATACATTCATAATAACTGCCACAAATGAATGCCACATAAACTTTTGAAACCCATCGAAATTTCGGTAGATTTCGTTTAAACGAAATTTCGATCATGGAATTAAATAAACATAAATTTATAAAAATATTAATAAACCATGATTTCGATCGATTGCCATTAAACGAAATTTCTATCGATTGCGATTTCAATTGTTTTTGATTGCAATATTTTTGGACGGGAGTGCACTTCTCATTATGTAAATTGTTGTCATTAACCTTTACGTCCTCAATAAATTTGCTTTCCGAGCATCGATGAATAATTTTGGTCGCAAGGAGGTGGTTGTACCTAGAATGCTCAGGTGAGAGTCACGTTCACTAGCCAGTGAGGTATCTCGGAGTTATTGCTCGAATCTTTAAGGCTCTTCGCAAACAATACGTGTACAATCGTGCAGTATGCGTAGAATTTAGATTTTACTGCATGCATACTACACTTGAACACGGTGAAATTAAAGATAAGTTTAAAACATTGTTACATAACGGCACTAACAAATTAATATGGGTGAAAAAGTTTGCAGCATTTTGGACATACACCAAAATTAACAATCCAGATAATGTTTTTAAACAAAATACCATCACACTAAGTATGTTAGAAACACTAATCCGTAATAATACATACTTCTGCTTTCGAGATAAAATATGCGCACAACGTATTCGAATACCCATGGGTACGGATGCTGTAGCATGCATTAGCAATTTACCCTTGCACTATTTGAACTTAAATTTATCTAAGAACACGTAAAATATCGAAGAGACATTTGCAAAGCTCTTAACAACGTTTATCGATACATAGATGATCTTACAGTGATCAAGTATGATGGCGTCTTTAACTTGATTTATATCTTAGTATATCCCAATCCTTAAAATGATACAACATTAGCCCGCATAACCAACAAGCTCATGTATTGAACTTTAATAATGCACTACGGTACAATAAAAAAGCCACAATATCATTATTTGACACAAGATTGGATTTCGACAAAATATTTAATTTTCCCGTTTCTCAGCAACATATTAGTAGGTCTTTCAATGTATTATTTTCAGCCAACTATGTAGATTTTGTGCTTTAATAGCCAATTAAATAGCTCTAACCCAAGTGTGGCTGTGCTAAAACTGATCTTAAAAACAGGGGCTACCAGAACACATTATTTGACCAGGTTCTAAAAATTTTTTAAGGTATTCCAACGTTTACTAGCAGACTGCATTTTAAATTTCATTAATACAGCGTCAGGTGGTATACT
Organism: Trileptium ribeirensis; assembly: GCA_030248225.1. NCBI lineage: Eukaryota > Metazoa > Nematoda > Enoplea > Enoplida > Thoracostomopsidae > Trileptium > Trileptium ribeirensis. Next base: position 49,385 of record JASANE010002101.1, read on the forward strand.
GTAATTATGTTGATTGTATAATAATTACACAATTTTAAATATCTAAATTTATATAATCTGAGTCACACATAAAACAATCTAGGCACTGACGTTCGCAATTGAGGTCCTGACCGAATCGAGGGTATAGATACGCGTCCAGATGACAGAAAATACCTTCATATGGAAAGAGAACGAACTCATCATACGGTATCGCGGGTTAGTAATAAAGATATCAAGGGCTACAACTAGATCCACTTAAACCCCCACTTTGTGGTTAGGTTATATTGGTACTGATGAGCTTTTCCGTTCTTTTAAACTCACGCAAAATTCAAAATTTATTCAAATGTTTTAATTGGCGGGTTAAATACTAAATGCTATGCCTTTCTCTTAACTACAAGCTTAGGCTAGTTTCTTACTTGAATCTCATACTTTTTAGCCAACCGTTGCAATTTCCTTAGTCATGACATGGGCCAAGAATTTTTTGTGTTTATAAAAACGGTGACTGTTGACATGCATACGAATGACCTAATCTTCATCAAAGATCGCTAAATGTTTGACTATCCTACATAGAGTGGGAGATACAGTAGAGATATAATGTAAATTGATCTGATCTAAATAGATATGAGAGCTTTACCCGTATTTTGGAGTGTAGCCTGAATTAATCATAATTTTAGGGTAATTAATCATAAATTTAGGGTAATTAATCATTATTTTAGGGTAATTAATCATAATTTTAGGGTAATTAATCATAATTTTAGGGTAATTAATCATAATTTTAGGGTAATTAATCATAATTTTAGGGTAATTAATCATAATTTTAGGGTAATTAATCATGGTAATTAATCATAATTTTAAGGTAATTAATAGGGTAATTAATCATAATTTTAGGGTAATTAATCATGGGTAATTAATCATAATTTTAGGGTAATTAATCATGGGTAATTAATCATGGTTAATTAATCATAATTTTTCGGGAATTAAACAAATAGGGTAATTAAACATAATCCCAGGTAATTAATTACCGGAAGTAAACAAATCCGGAAGTAAACAAATCCCAGATTGTTACCGGAAGTAAACAAATCCGGAAGTAAACAAATCCCAGATTGTTACCGGAAGTAAACAAATCCGGAAGTAAACAAATCCCAGATTGTTACCGGAAGTAAACAAATCCGGAAGTAAACAAATCCCAGATTGTTACCGGAAGTGAACAAATCCCAATTACCCATATGTAAACAAATCTCAGGGTAATGCGGAAGTTCCCTGGAATGTGTGGAATGCGGAATTTCCCTGAAATGTGGAAGTAACCGAATTATTATCATCCCATCCTAATTTCCGCAATTATTGGAAAGTAAAAAATCATACCAATGTACCCAATTAACAAATCTCAAATCGAATTTCCCTGAGAATGTGAAGTAGATCGGAATGTCTGGAATTTCCGGAATGCGGAAGTAACCCAGAAGCTATTAATCATGATCCGGAAGTCATACGGAATGCGGAAGTAGCCTGAAAATGATGATATGTATATTGGTATCTTTGATAAAACATTTCATCCCTGCCAAAGGAATCATCAGATGGCTTTATACCGGATACACGGTAATGGCTACCATTATGTTTTTTTTCATTTTATTTTCAACACAAACAATTCAAATACACTATAATATCATAATCAACGAATTATACAATACAAATTTACAATATCATCTATATAATAAAAAAATATACAAGGGTACACCATTGCTAATTTATACAATGAACAATTAAGACAATATCCTTTGTTCATTTTCTTCGTTATAAATTTCACCGCTGTTATAATCTCTCGTCGCTTTTGTATAATTGCTATTAGGTTTTGTTGCTCTTTCGATCGTCCATCGATATAATCACCTGTTGCTTGGCATTGTCGCTTAAAATCATCTGCCTTCTTTTGCCAATAAGCAATTTCACTTTGAAGATAATAATGGCGTACGTATTGTTCCATTACTGATATGCCTTGCGAATATTGATACCAATGTATCGTTGACGAAGTACTTTATCCAAGTCGTATGTTGCGAGATGTTTCATAAATCTAGCTCCCATATAATAGTTTGTAAAGGTATATCCACGATAAATACCAACCGATCGCACCAATATAAGTCCGTGTTGATAAGGAATTGATAAATTTATAAATAAATGTTCAAAAACGTTGAATAGATAAACCATTTGTGCGCTCCATTTAAGACCTTTAGGTGGTTTGAGTCGAACGTTGAAATGTAGATTTGACGATGTTTTGTTGATCCATTTTATATCATATCCTTTTGCTGGGTTCCATTTTTCGCTTGATCCGTTTGTCCAGTCGTCGAAACAAAGTTCCTTGTGATTATTAACACAATTTATATTTAACAGCAGCACAATAGTTTCACCAACAATTGTTACAAATAATACAACATATAGTGCAATAAAGCGTTTATGATCCATGGTTGACTAAAATGTTTCATTAAACCATTTAAGACATTTTATTCCAAAATACTTCCCTATTTGAGTTAATGTTCAATTCCGCCGTAAATTCTCCCATTGCAAAAATTACAATTGCCTTCTTCAACTCTTCCGAAAAATCAATAGAGAGTCTCAGTTGTCCATCAGGTGGGTTTGAAATATAATTGCAGTCACTACTGTGATCTTTACTTAGATCAATACAAAATATTTGATAACCTGCGCCTTGTCTAAAGCCAACTTCAGTTAATCCCAAATTTTCTGTTCTACCGTTTAACGCATATATTGTATTATAAAATAGTCTCATATCGTTGCCAGCCTTACACGGTAGAGATATATTGCACGGATATCTGTCATCGTTCATAAACACCGTAAAACTGTTCATATCTGGCAAACTTAACTTAAACAAGTTTGAATTTGGTGCACCAGCATATGCTTCTTGCGTTATTCCCCAAATGTATATTCTACGGGGTAACGTTCCTTCAAAAATTGTCCAATCCACGTTTTGTAATCCTTTGTTTATAGACAATGTGTGAATCTTGTACCGTATACCGGCAAATGTTACTCCACTCCTGTTTAGTATTTTTTCTTGGTGTTCAAGAGCTTGTTTTGTTAGTCTTGCCTTTGGTATGTAAAGTTTAAAATCATTTATTCGAACTAAAAGTTTATTAGTTGGTTCATACAACAATATTAGTGATGGTGAGCTTCGGGTAAATTTAAACTCTAGTCTACTTTTCGGTGGTAGATAAGTTGGTGTTAAATGTGCGTCTATAATGATAGGAAAGTAAAGTTCACATTTTTGTGACATTGAAGTCAGCGCGTTCCTATATACAGTACCTTCGTTATCTTCCAGATCATCAAACATATACGTCTGATCGGGTTTATAGATACATCCTGCCAAATATTGTTTCCTTTGCTCTTCACTCATATGTAGCATGTACAATATATATGTCATCCAAGGGTAATGTTTTTGATTGAAAGTTATAGGTTCCCCATTAATTTTCATTTCAACTGAAGAAAAAAGTGCGTACCCAAACATATTGCATGTTGAAAATTTAAGATTTGCGTCCTTAATCTCTTTCCCATCTCCAGTTAGTATTTGAAATTCAATGTATGCAAAAATTTCTGATGCATCAATTAAATCAAATGCACTTTCACCAATTTTAAAACGAAACGAATCATCTGTGTCAGTGCTCGGTAGCGTGGTTTCACACGCTACTTCTACTAGTTGTGTTGATAAAATTGACTGTTGTATTGGATAATTGTTACGTAGCCAATTAAGTTTTTCTACGCCACATACGTTTGCCATTTTTACGTTTACGTTTTCTCCTCTTACGATCCTTTTTAAGACATTTCCTCCTAAGTTGTTTAGATAGTTTTTGTAAAGCAACCGCATTCAGCTGTTTTGAAGCATTAAAGCATAAAGGCATTGCCATTTTGATTATGTGAATATTTGTATTCATGTTTTCTTTTTAAGAATTTCACGAAAACAATAAACGAACAACCATCTTTGCATCTTTAAAAAATCGAACGGGTTTAAAATTGCAATCAAGTAGTTCAAACTCGAGTAATTTAAACATACAGTTATTCAAATCTAATGTAACTGTATTTTTGCATCCAGACAATACATGTAACAAAGGTTTATACCGACCATTCACCATACGTTCTTTTACGAACGAGCACATAAGAAAAATGGGTTTGTTTTTCTCTAAATCTACACAACTGTTCCCAACATGTTTGCCATTTGACAAGTGAAAATTTTGAAAGCCAAAAAGTTTTTGAATTTCCGAAAATAACTTTATTTCTGCATTGTTTAACAAATAAACGCTGATTATGTTGCAACATGGGTTGAGCGTGAACTCAATGTTGGTACTCAACGAGTTTAGGTATGATAATAGAATGTCAACTGTATAGTATCCTTTTTCGACTTGGAATTTTTTCCAAGATTTATTTGAGAAATACTCAATTGTACCTCCATCAATATTAACATACTTATCAGGAAGTTGGACATCCAACAACCTAACCTTGGTTGCACAAAACGCTGTTGGAAAGTCAATAATTGGTTTATCTAGATTACACACAATAACAACCTCCATGATTGATGAAAATAGTTTATTAAAGTCTTTTAAGAATATTGTATACAGTGTTACAACATAAATAGAAATCATTTACACATTTACATCCTGTTATCACAACATTACCAGTACTAAAAATTAAGGCTACACCGTTTGGTAAACAAAGTTTCATGCTGTTATGCAATTCAACTTCGTATAATACTGTGTAACTCAGTCTCAGTTTTTCATAAAGATGCGGTAATTTGATTGTTAGACCACTTTTTAACAACCCAACAACATTTTTTATTTGTAAATCAAGATTGTTTTGGCATTGATAACCCAGATTTTTCAACACTTCCTTTGCTAAAAGTAAAATTTTCCTTCCTTCGTTTTCGGATCTTATACCAACTAGTATTATTTTACCATTTGAAAATAATAATATAGTTCCCCTTGGCTTACATTTCCAGACACCACCATTAAAACGCATAAAATTATAATCAAAATTATCAATCACACATGACAGATATAACAAATCTACACTACATCCAATGTTTGTTATCATTGTCATATTTGTAATCAATTGTCTCTTATTTCCATCCATAATCTTCCCAGATTGTTTAATCCTTTCCACTCTCGAACGTTACAAATTGATTTATCGTAAATACTCTTGCCGACACCCCAGTAATTATCAAATTCAGATGCTTCTGCAATTAAGGCTTGCTCGGTACCAATTAACGCTGCTCGTATTTGTGGTAGTTGCTGGAATTTTGTCCGTAATCCAATTTGCATAACATTTAATGCTCGATCATCTATAATCCATTGTTGACGGTCATAGTTTTTTATTTGACGACCCAACTTTTTTTGAATTGAAGGTTTAAATGTTGTCATAATAGCATTATATGAGACGTCATCGTTGAAGAATCGAGCCTTCTCACTCTGATACCATTGTTCCACGCAGTTGTACTTGGTTCCGTTAATTGTAATGTATCCAATATTAAAGTTACTAAATGGGCTCCATCCAGAACGAAAGAGAACAAGCGGTTGTCCGTCGGTGCTTGTACAATATTTGGTGTGATCCATATTGAAAACTAATTAAACTATTGAACAAGAGAGCCAAGAAATAGATTAGACCGTTCTGTATGAAAGCAAAGCACAAATAATTGTAGTTTGAAAATTGCTCCTCTTTATATACTAATCATCCTAACACTGATTGGTTACTTTTGATTACGAAATCGATGACATCATTTTTAAAAATGCAAGGAATTCCATTTTATTTTACGTTCCGTTTTTCTGCCCCTCCCAAAAGCTGCGGTTGGCACACTGCCAAGTAGTGTTTCAAATTTCTCGGAATCGAGAGGTCGTGGTGGTGAAAAGTTAATGTCTGTGACAAAGTATTTTATCAAGTCAAATATATTTGAACCAACAGTTTTATCAGGGTAGATTATCTGGTTGTTGTCATTTAGATTCAAATCATTAATATTATTTAACATTAACCTGGCTTTACTTTGTAGATTTTTTGGAAACATTAATGGTAAATCTAATATTTCCTTGTTGTTAAAAACAACAACTTCATTTTTTATCAGTTTTTTATCTTTTAATTCATCATTTTTCATTGCATCCAACCAAGACACAGGTACAACGGCCAATTTACGTGCCATAATGCCTGTCAAAATAGCTAATTAAATACTTCACCATGTATGGTTTCAGCAACTTTTTCTTTTTAGAAGTTGAAACACGTTTACTTGCAATGCTTTTAAGAACTCTTCGTTTGGTTTTAGTGTTTTGTACTATGTTGTATGCAATTTCTGTGAATGTATTAATTAGTGAAATAGGTGCAACTTTAATAACAGCTGCTATAACTTTGGTCGATGCTTTACTGAGGAACTGTAACGTGACTAAATTACATTCTATATTTCTAGACATTTTAAAAGTTGTAGTAAAAAATGAACACTCCTTTTTAAGAATAAACAAATAGTTGTTTATCATCAGGAAACATACATTGTCTCACTCTAAGTACATTTTCAGTTGAAGGTTTCAAATCTAGGAATAAATATCCGTATGGCTCCGTTGTGGCTTGCTTAAATGCATTTGAAAGAAATGAGGGATTGCAAGGCCACATTTGTCGGCCAAGGGTATGAATCATTGACTGGTCGCGGAAGTTGGGAAACAGAACCATATATTCAGCATTACGTGTTATTGTACGCATATATTTACCTTCATGATAAAGGTTTTGAGTAACAAAAATAGTACTTAGCTTATTATGTCGCATTTTAGAAAATGCAGCTGCAAGCCTTTTATCGTTCGCTGCTTCAATCATTAAATCGTCCAGTATACATATTGTCTGCCCATTGGATGAAGGAAACTCTGTGGGTATGCCTTCGTAAAGTTCCAAATTTGGTATTTCTTTCATCATTTTACTATAAATATCTTGAAAGATACTATAACAATATAAAATTTTATCTATCTTATCATCGAAAAGGTTGTGTTTAAGTAATCGATATATCCATAGTGTCTTTCCGCTACCTGTTTGACCACTTACTACACACGTGAACGGTAACTCCAAAGGTAATAGTACTTTATCATTGTCAGTATCACAACTTTGAACATCAACGTGAGAAATTGGTGGTAAATTTTGCGGTTGAGCTATACAAATTTTCTTATGTCTATGTAAATGCTGACGAGAAGTATAAACACGATTACATTTGATACATACATGGTCCATGATTAAGTAAGTTGTTAATTGCTTCTTTTTAAGACATTTGTATCCGTACGTGTACTTTTTGTACCCCTATTCCGTATCCAACTGATGTATTTTGTACCCTTATTTTGTACTTCCATGTACCCCTATAGGTACCATTTGTACCTCGACGTACCCCTATTTTGTACCCCTATAGGCGCCATTTGTACCTCCACGTATCCCTATTTTGTACCCCTATAGGTGCCATTTGTACCTCCACGTATCCCTATTTTGTACCCCTATAGGTGCCATTTGTACCCCTATTCTGTACCACTGTGTACCCCTATAGGTGCCATTTGTACCCCTATTCTGTACCACTGTGTACCCCTATAGGTGCCATTTGTACCCCTATTCTGTACCACTGTGTACCCCACCTCGACGTACCCCTATTTTGTACCTCCACGTATCCCTATTTTATACCCCTATAGGTGCCATTTGTACCCCTATTATGTACTCTTACGGGTACGCATTTTAGCTCTATGAGTACGCTTTGTACCCCTAGATAGGTCGCAAATCACGTTCATGTATCCATGAGTTCATTGATTTTGGGTACCCCAACCACTTGACTAGGTATTCTGTACCTTTCTTAGTCTTACGTTTACGTATTATTTTCTCAATTTTATATTTATCATCTACAATTTTGACTTTTTGCAACTCTTGCGCATAAAATTTACCCAAAATGGTTTCATTATTAGCATCAACAATCTGATATACCGGTGGGTTATGTGGAAACTGCTCATTGACTGTAAAGACTTCTCGTGACCACAACTGATTGAAACCACGTTCAAATTGTAAACGTTCTTTAGAAATGCGCACAACGTCACCGAGTTGAAATTTGTATCTTACTTCAATGTCTCTAGCCGGAAATAATTTTTCACGAACCTCGTCTTCATTATCTGCAGTGACTTCAGAGGGAACATATCCATAACGATTTTCAGTGTTGTTATAGCTATCAACGAGTGACTGCAACTGATCTATATATCGCTTCGTATTATTTGCTGTTAGAAACTTGTAAATTTTACTCTTCAGTGTACGTATAAAACGCTCAGCCATACTTGCCTTTGTCTCCTTATTCTTTGCAGTGTAAGCATTAATACCTTTACTTTTACAAAAATCATAAACTAAGCTATTTACAAATTCCTTGCCATTATCAGTTTGAAAATTTTCAGGTTTATTATTTTCAAATACTGGTTTAAGTGCTACAAGGATTGTGGGTGCTGTTTTATTTTTAACTGGAACCACCTGGGCATACTTTGAGAAGCAATCGATTACAACAAGCAAGTATTTGAATCCATCATTGTAGGATGAAATGTTTGTCATATCTGCCAAATCAGCCTGGTAAAGATCATGCAAACCTTTGACAACAGTGCGCCGCCGTTTAAACATAATACGTCGAGGTTTGTGCAGCGTATATGTTTCTTCACCTTGTAACCATTCCTTCACCTGTTTCAACTTAACCTTTAGACCGCGCTTCCGTGCTTCTTTATATAGTTTAGATGCTGTAGAAAATCCAGCAGCATTCGTGGGGTCGTAATAAATTACTTTTAGTTGTGATTCCATTTTTTATTCAAAAAATTAACACATCTTTTAAGAACATTTTATTAAAGCAAACCATAATAACCATACGCATAAGAAGTAATACCATCATTCAATATATATCTCTTATCATCATAAGCGGACAAACTTAATTTATTTTGACTCACTGTATTTAAAATATGTTTATCTGATCTTATCAAATTCATTAGGTTAAACATATAACTTCGTTGAAATAGCGTATTTACATAATTTTCATGTTTAATGTCATGTTTCACCACACACCGTTTTATTCCCTTTGCTCTTTTTTCTCAACACCATCATATTTCATACTATACATAACACCCCTTAAAAAACAACAATATATATATTAAAATATATGTACGTTATACAATATATTTATAATCTTCTTTATGGTATATCAGCTTCGTCACTACCTATACAATTTGTTTCTTAATTTATTACGATTTCCGAATAAAATTGTCTTTTGAAAAAGGCATATCCTTATAAACTCGGTGTCCGTTACGAGAAGACTATTGTAAGTTTTTGGCCGCGGCCAGCTTAATCTCACTAGATTCTAATGTGCTGATAGCACACACGTATAAATATTTTAAAGTAAGCCGTCAATAAATAACTTATTGTGGTATTTACGTTATAATCTTCACGCTGTTTTGGAAAGAAAATAGATGGAACCGCGACACGTCTTGTTTTCGTAGCTTTCTATACGCTTGTATTTGTGACGATTGTCGCTTAATTAGAATTGCCTAAGAAATGTCAAATGTTTCTTAGCTCATTTCAATATGTAGAATTTTACGGTGATGTAAAACGTAAAACCTAACAATGTTTTTTTAATTTTATCATCCGTCAGGCTGTGACATTGTTTTCATATTTGTCAATCTCTGTTTTAGATTAAACTCGCATTGCACTATGTCATAAGAAACTTCTTTTCAAATCGGAAGGCATGAGTACGCTTATCATGGGATACTGTCATGCGATAACCGTCTTTGCCCAAAATTTGCGGCGAGACAATTGTATTCCTTTCTCATATGCGAAATTGTCATGCGAAGTTGGAATGCAGAAAAAACGCGTTCAATTTGTTCAACATTTACGGCGAAATATTTATATATGCTTATCAATAAAGGATTTCATTCGAAATTATACCCCCAAGATTACCTAGCCAAAAAAAAACTTTTGTATATGTCATTCTGGTGACTCACAAACGCTTGCACCTGCGAACAACTTCGGCCAAATATAGTTGCAATTTAGAGGTAACATCTGTCCTGGAAATTGGATATGTATTCGCACATACTTGCAGCATTCGTAACATGTCAATTCATCGATGTCATAAAATATGCAAGAAAGCAATAATACACTGAAAGACATACATTATGACGCTTCGAGGTCTCGGGGATATATATATATATATATATATATATATATATATATATATATATATATATATATATATATATATATATATATATTATATCTATATGTATATGTTATATCTATATGTTATAGAATATATTAATAAAAATTAAATGCTATGCCTGGACGGGGTGGTCAATTAATAAATATAGAAAGTACACCACGTCCAGGTTACAATAATCCCTGGTTTGGTCAGTGGCAACGACCAGGACATCGGTTACATAACGATTATTTAATAGTTCGTGATGTATTCGATGAAATGAATTTAAAAAATATATTAATAATATAGAAGGTTTGTCGAGTACAAAAAAGCCGATTGCCATTGTTGCTCCACAACAAAAACAAAATTAAGGTACTTTTTAAAACATATGCTTAATATATATTATGCATGTTTGCTTAAAATATTTATGCATGTGTGAATGCTTGGTTTGCAGTGTAATGCTGCCTGGATATCACTTGGTATCTTGCCGGTCCCAAGCCCGGATAAAAGCAGAGGGATACTAATCCTTATTTTTTATTTAACCACACATATTTGTTACAGTTTGAATAATTACACATACAGGATTAATAACTTCCGCATTCCAAACATTCCAGATGACTTCCAGTTGACATTCCATGTACTCTGGAAATTACAAACGTTCCTGAACATGGTTATTAACTTACGGGTTACTTCCGCATTCCGGAAATTCCAGACATTCCGATCTACTTTCCACATTTCTTACATTGCGGAAATTTCAGAGATTGCGGATGATTAATGACTTTCGGGTTACTTCGGGTAACTGGGATTTGTTTACTTCCGGTAACAATCTGGGATTTGTTTACTTCCGGATTTGTTTACTTCCGGTAACAATCTGGGATTTGTTTACTTCCGGATTTGTTTACTTCCGGATTTGTTTACTTCCGGTAACAATCTGGGATTTGTTTACTTCCGGTAACAATCTGGGATTTGTTTACTTCCGGATTTGTTTACTTCCGGTAACAATCTGGGATTTGTTTACTTCCGGATTTGTTTACTTCCGGTAACAATCTGGGATTTGTTTACTTCCGAATTTGTTTACTTCCGGTAACAATCTGGGATTTGTTTACTTCCGGTTCAAATGATTAATTACCCATGATCAATTACCTTAAAATTATGATTAATTACCCTAAAATTATGATTAATTACCATGATTAATTACCCATGATCAATTACCCATGATTAATTACCCATGATTAATTACCCTAAAATAATGATTAATTACCCTAATATTGTGATTAATTACCCTAAAATTATGATTAATTACCATGATTAATTACCCTAAAATTATGATTAATTGCTTCCCCTCAGGGAGGAGGGGGGGTAAAACCCCCATTTTCCATCTACTGTGGTATTATACACTCTAAAGCGGATGGCTAGACAAAGGATGTATCGACTGGTTACAAAATTTCGGTGAACATTTTCTATAAGGGAATTCTTGTAATGTATTCCTTCCAAGACGAACGGAGAGTAATTTCGATACTTTACATAGAAACGGGTTTTGACATTAATCTCATATACCTTATATACTGGGTTTACTTTAGTTTTGAATAGGTCTGTTGTCTAATGGAAAATTCTTATATTTACAATAACATATGTTTGATGTTCATATCCATACGATTCGGTTATCAATAATCTGTGGCTTGATTGCTTAACTCCTTAGAAACTGTTTGGTCTATTGCTACTGCTGACTATTTTAGAAATGACTGTTTTGTTAGACGCTTATTTGTACATCGTGCGTTTCGGAAATTGTACCTACAAAGTATGTCCGGCAGAACTACACACTGGTGGATGGGTCGAGTGGCGCCAATTCTACAAAACCCAGTACACTGCAGTTACTGGTATAGTTTTAATCACCTGAACAGTAAACATATTACGATTCTGGTTGAGTATAGGCGTGTCTCTACGGAACTATTGTACCAAATTATTTTATTTAACTGTTTTTTTCGGGCATTGGTAGAGGATCAGGAACTTGCCTAACCTTAATATATTGCCTGTAGCCCTTATTAGCCACAAATTCTGTATATTCAGTATTCGATAAACCTATTCTCGCTAATTGCTAGAACGCATTCTGGCCATGCTAAGTATTATTCAGGTTTCTCTAATTAGCCTAAACATTCTACTGTTATGTTACGGGGCCCACAGAGACAAGTGCCAAATATAGTGCACTTTTCAGTTCGAGACTTCAATTTTATCAAAATAAGTTTCACATGAACTATTTCAAACTAAATATAAGAAAGTTCTCATGTGATTTTAGTAAATTAGATGCTAATATCAACTGTACTGCATTTGGTATGGTACGTATGCTTGTGTTTGGTCTAATAAACTAAAAACTGGCATACAAACGTGTTGCTGATATCACCAAGTCTGAGCTGGTCAGGATGGCATGTTTATTTTCAAATGCGTTATAGAACATTACAATAAAAATAATAAAACGACATGTCTTCTGGCGGGCTCGGACTTCTTGCCTAGTAGTATTGACTACTTCATTGTTTTGCTCCTACAATAATTGTATGTTGGTATGTGTATGTTGGTGCGTATAAATTATATAGATACATATTCAGTTGGTACTGTCTGTAAGTATAGTTTAATAAAACATAAAAGTGTGACCACTTGTTGATCTGAATTCAACGACCTAATCTAATATTACGTTAAAACCGTAATCGCTGTTCTCATAGTGAACTTATCAAACTTATATTCCACAATTATCTACGGACACATATGTAGTTCAGTTAAGTTTACAAATTCATAAGACCAAATAAAGCGACCACATAAAGCAAAGTGAGATTATAATGTTAATTACACCATAGATGTCCAGACTATATACCACATTCGCCTATGGAACTATTACGTAAAATATGTTAATTTTATTTAATCTACAAACAAATTGCATAAATACATTTTATTTTCTCATATATTCCAGCTTCGATACGATTTAATAATAATAATACATTTATAGGACCTTTTTCGTAGAACGCGTTGCAAGAGCCCTTTAAATGAGAATACGATAGGAAACAATATCAATAAATGAAAGCAAGTCAATGGCACAGCAAGAAAACACAAACTATGCTGGGATAGATAAGGTTTAAGCTTAGATTTTAATTCAAAGGCAAACAGATTCGAACCGCGAAGATCCAACGGTAGGTCGTTAATGACGGTCCGACGAAGCTAAATCTTTTGCTTCTAACAGAGACAGTATGCGTTCGTCAGCATGCCTAAAACATTGAATTAATGGAGCGTGTCGCGAATATATTCAGGTGCATTTGACGCGAGAGCACTTCGCATACGATTATAATTACTTTGAAACGAATGCGTTGTTCCAAGGGAAGCCAGTGTAGGTCTAGCAAAATCGGGGATATATAATGGTCAGACCGTTTTGCGCATGTGACTACCAGGGCAGCAGTGTTAAGCACTCGACGAAATGGTTGCAGTTGGTGTATTGAACGGCTGCAAAAAATTGCATTGCAGTAGTCAATCTTAGACATTACAAATGCTCGAATAATACACTTTGCTGGCTTAGTATCCAGGTGCCGGCATACGTTGCTGTTTTCGCGTAATTACCAAAACTGCTACCAGATAGCTCGGAATCCTTGTCAAAGCATAGAGTGCTGTCAAGGGTTACACCAAGCAACTTGATAGAAGTTGATGGTTGAATCATGATATCGTTTACTGTGATGGCAGGGCTATTGAAATGACGACGACGAAAACAGATAAAAGCAGTTTTGGACTCACTGGGCTTGAGCTGATTTGATCGAAACCATTTGTTTCATTAGAGTAGCAGATCCTGCATCAAATTTATTGTGATGCTAAAATCGGAAATGTCGAAATAGTTATAGATCTGCATGTCATCAGCATAACTGTGAACTTTGAAACCAGCTTCCATTATTAGCTTGACGGCGGCGCGATGTCTACGTTAATAAGTATCAACCCGTCACACTTCTTTGCGGAACACCACTGGTTACCATAGTCGCTTTTGATAGACAGCTTCCGATTTGAACGCATTGGCCGGCGACTTAACAGATACGACTCTAACCATTTAAGGGATTGAGAGCTCACTGCAACACTTACTAGTCGCTGGAGAAGTACACTGTGGTCGGTACTGTCGAACGCCGACGATAGATCTACGCCAACCAGCATGTTTATTTGCTTGTTTGCAAAATGAATCTGGATATCATGCAGATCTTGGTGAGTACAGTTTCGCTGGAATGCTCTCTGCCGATTGATACATCGATAACAGATTGCTAGTTTCACGATGTCTGTTGAGTTGTTCCACAACTACCCATTCAATCAGTTTGGAGATGAATGATAAGTTAGAAACTATGTAGAAGTTAGAAAGTTGATAAGATTTAATAATAACAGCGGGTAATAAACTGTGTTTATTGTTAAATAATATTATTATGCGGAGTATTGTTTCAACCACAGCACATTCTATAATAAAGTAGAACCTTGAGTAATTTTTTTGTAGAATCTCAGAAACCAATAATTCCAGGAATGCTACACAATTTAACACACGTCAACTGTGTATGTGCTCATAGCTCTCAGCGTATAAAAACGGGGCGAACTAGGCTGGCGTACGATCAATACATTCAATATAGCCCAGTTTACGTAAGAATGCATAGTGGAAGGAATCTAAGTGGAGCTGGTATACGACAAAACCCGAAAAACTCCATGACGATCGACACATAAAGCAAACGTCCAAATTTTTTTGCTGCTTGAGCGTCTACAAAGTGCCAGAAAGACAATAATATCACGGCAAATATATATTAAGAGTAAAGTATCCGACATTTTCCACGCATTTCAAAATCCACAGTACTTTTATTTCTTCCATTATTTGTTTTACTATTATACATACAAATTTATAAGACCAGGTTCCGGTCTCGGTTCCGTTTTAAATTCGCATTTCCACTATTGCTAGTTTCCGTTGCCAAAAATTTCGTTTCCAGTTATTTCCTGCTTCAATCCTATTCGTTATCGAAATACGAGAAACGATAGTAACGATAATGTTTCAAAAATAATTAAAGGAACGATAAATAATTAAGAACAGTAGTAAACTTGTCGCTGCGAATAATTGCTGCAGATATATCTCACTGCAAAATCGAGCTATACCTCAATACGTTAAAAATTTGCAACCAACCACCCTCGTTAACACACTTATACTTTATGCACCGTGAGTTTAATGATTGAAAATTCACAATGGGAAATTATTCTTCAAATTGACCGTTGTACAACAGCAAAAAAGTTATAGTAAAAGCTGAAAAACCCGAATTAACAACCCAAGGAACCTCTACATACCGAGTACACTGCCGCAGAGTTGTCATTATGCAACTAGTTTCTCGTAATTTATTTCAGAGATGTGACTGAAAATTATCGTAGTTTCTCTTCATTTCAATCAAAATAACATGTCAGTTTTGTGGCTATCGGAAAACCATGATTTCGGCCCTATGGGTATCACGATTTTTGAGACATCAGTTCCAGCGTTGGATCACTAAATGGAGAATTCTTGCAGCGAGAGCTACAGTTTCGCGGCAACCCTTCTTCCGCTTGTCCTGTTACTAGCTACAGTTACGGACAAAACAAAGTGCAGGCGCAAACGCCCACGGACGAACACGAGGACGGACACAATTTCGTCTAGCGGAGGGCGGATGCGATTTCATCTATTCGACTAAACGCGGACAGACGCAATTGCGTCTGTCCGCGTTTATGTGGCTGTAATCATCCAACGTTTAAAATAGATAGAAAGTTAATGAATGCTAAAAATGCTCGGTTTTGGGGCGAAACATAGTTAAATTTAATTATCTATCAATTTATTTGTATATAGAAAGCGATATGAATATGGGCTCTTGTAGTTGCTGACTAGCGATGAAAGCAGCTATACAGTCACGGAAAAAATAAGCACATAAATACGCGCATAACAACGTAGTTCGCTCATAAATGAAAGTCACAATGCTCGTTAGCGTTACGTTTATTATTACATTAACTTAAAATTTGTTCAAAAACACAACTTTCGTTTTATAAAAGAAAGTTCTTAATTATGTTGATTTGTGTTCGTTTTTATGCAATAATTCTTGTCATGAATTGCCTATATTTGCGGTGTATGCGCATCGATATGAGATGCAATCCGAGCCGCCAATGTGCAAAATGCTCCCTGGGATAATATTGTCGTTGAAGTTTGGGATTAGAGTCAATTGCGAAGGTTTCAGTATTTTTAACCATGTTATGATTTAATAATGGCTGTGAGATTGCTGAAAATAATCGAATCATTGCAAATAAAATATGTTGGCGTATTTACGTCAAGTGTCTATTAAGAGCGTTTCAATTTTTTCTGTTTTCTTGATTTATCGATTGACATGACGTGGTTATATAGATTTTCGTAGTCCGCCTGTATGATGAACATGCCTTCTACTATACATCATGTGCAAACTGCCCGACAGTGTGCGTACAACTAGATTTTATTATGCATTGGATAAGCACTCTAGCCCTTAACAGTGAGTCTTTATAGTTTTATTGTTAATATGCAAATTCCGCGGTAAAATCTATCTACACAAGGTTGGAGCAAAATTAACATTAATATTAGAAAACGAGAGTTTACCGGGCAAAATAAGATTTGGCGGCATCTCTATACACTTTCGCGTCCAAGAAACCGGCATGCTCCTTCCAGCCAACTCTTTTGGTTCCAGTACGTTTTTATTAGAAACCGCCGCTGTTCCGAGCACGCTGGTTGAAATTTCGTCACGGATGCTATTATTTGAATTAACCGGCGTTTCTGTGCAGGTTCCGTTCGTGGAAGAGTCATTTTTCTGAAAATGCAGAAACTACAAATCATAAACATTAATATAACTGCGGTCACTGGCAGCAGTTCATAAATACGACTAGTACAATATGACCGCAAAGACAGTAATTAAATACTATTTAACATTCTGCATATAAGATAAGCTTTTAACAGTGTAATTTTACAAATAATTATTACATATCAACAAAATCAAGGAGTTTAAGTACATACTTCAGATCTAGTTCGGCGCCGAAGAAACTTATCGTAGCGATAACTATGCCGTAATAGACTAATATTTAACAAAATAAACTATAAACCAAAAAAATATTGCGAATGAGCCTAAATCTATACGTTAAGAACGAAATAATTCTATAAGATTACCGACAAAGAAAGTAAAAATTATTGCGTATCAAACATTCGTCATTAGATTCAAACAATCTACACGTAGCTTACATGTCTGACTTTTTCATTTCGGTAAGCCAAAGTTTTTATAATATCGAATGCCGGCATTGAATAAGGTTGCGTATAGTCGAACCACGAACCTTCCCAGAGACTACTAGGCGTTACCCTCGCATTATTAGATTTGATCTCAATCTTAAATATATTTCAAAATACAACAGTTTATTCAAGTCAACAGGTGATATTTTTTTACTTTTATGCATTATCAACAAATAAAAATTATTAGAGAACAACAAAATAGAATAAAATATATGCAATATAAGCGAAAAAACTTGTAATTTTCTGCTGAGGGAAAAGCAGAATATTCTGTAAAGTATACATTAGCTGCAGTTTTTCAACTAGCTACAATCGCTGACAGTATAAAATAAAACAGAAGATAAATTTATCACGGAAACAATGGGCAATTTATTTGCACCAAAGTTACATAATGGAACACCTTTAAATGAGCTGATAACAACAAAATCGACGTTCAGCAGTCTCTAGAAATGAGTGCTACTGTTTGGTGTTTGTTTGGCGTTCGTTCGCACCTGTTCGAACAAAAAAGTGCGAGATTGTACCATAATGTGTGCGAAATGTGAGAGCGCTTCTTAAAATTTGTTTAACAGCAGTACAACATTTTGCTCAAATGTGCTACGCTGGTCTATTTTGGCATAAAATTGTAGCACCAACTTCTACTGCAATATTCTAGATTATTTATGTATCGTAAAATTATTATGCTATTGTTGTACGTACATACTCAGCTCTAATTCCCCCAGATAATCTGTCGTAAAGGAAATTAGCGAGTGGTGTATTTTCCAAGGACATTAAGAAAACCAGGTTCCGATAAGTTAAGATGAAAAAAAGTTTAAGATTATCTAAAACAGATGGCTTTGACATATCAGGTCTAACGAGTAACGAGTTCGCAGGAATTTGAATAATTCATTGGCATAGCTGGATTAATACCACGCTGCGGCTAAGAGCTGATTGGTCTAACGTATTCCGAAAACGACGGTATCACGGATTATTGATGTAAGTAAAATTTAAAATTTGCCAAGAGCAAATGAACCGGAGAGCCCAAAATTTGGCCAGGGGACACCTGTTTTTAACCAGGAGAACCGAAAAATGGCAGGAGCCCCCCACCCCTCCCCCAATTTGGAGAGCCCAGCCAAATAGGGTGGAAGGGGCCTCCAGGTATATCGACATCCCTAGTACCTCGAGCTCATGCCCTCATGTAAATCCTCCTGTTAATACAACCCTAGGTACTTTACGACTCGACTAAAAATGAGTGTATTTTCAGCAAATGGGCCAGAAATATGAACATATTTTGGAGAAAAACGCAAATTTTTCCCTGCGGGAATAAAAGGTTGAAATTTCCACCTTTCAAGATATACACAATTGCAACCAGTAGTTAAATTAAACATATTTGACCGTTTTCCGATAGCTACAACCCTTTATTGTTCCCTTTCCCCGTTCAACACGGAACCCGCAGATAAACTCGGAGAATAGGATTCTAGGTAATATGAGCTATCCCAGTCCCAAATTGGGAAATGGGTATATTTTTGTTATTTGGAGAAGGCTGAACACCCAGAGCGAATTGAGCGAAGGGGTGCCTGAAACACAGGTTCGATATCTCAGAGGTCGGTTCGCTCGGATAGTTGTAGCGCAGACGAAATCTGATAGGTCGTAAAGTCATGACTCGAAAATAAAAATTATTGGCGCTGTGTTTGCCAGCGTATTGCGTTTTTTAAGGTTGTAGGTTACAGCTCGCTACAACATATTGCACGTTGTTATTTAAAAGAATAATTTTATAGTTCATATTAATTATACCAAAGGCATAAAGTCTACATGCCAATGGCTACTTTATGGGGTTATTTTCCAAACGTTTTGGAGTAGAAACTTATGACGCGGATAAACGAGAAGCATTGTGTTTCGTATTAATTTTAACACGTTCTATTTTTGGACCTAACACCATAATTGATTTTAGGGATTGTCGTAGTTGTAGCAGTAGTCGCTAAAATAGTTGTTCTAACAGCGGTGGAAAAATAACCTCAAATGGATGCCAAGGAAACAAATTCTGTGTTGACCTAGTCTGAGGTCGGAAATAAATAGCAACACATAATATTGAAAAGATCATAAAATAACAAAATATTGTACTTTAACACAAAACGACAATAAATTAGGATGCCACTGAACCGTTGTTAACATGGATAGTGATTCCTGATGCTTATAGAATGTTGCGCAACAAGCAGTCAACTTAGTACTTTGAATTTACCAACAGCGCATTGTACGCAAGTTACACATTTCCACACTAAGCATTAACATTAGCTTCACCTCTTTTGTCCAATTGGGTCGGACATAGTAAATTTGGAAAGACCGTGGAGATGACGTAAACCGTAATACTTCAAAGATGTTGGTATGTTCGCAAATGAATTCATTAAATGCCTTCATTTTTTGACCAATAACGGATTTAGGATCCACAGGTGCCTGCAAAAAATAACAATGGTAAGAAACAAAATAGTATCACGCACTTTGCTAGTACTGTGTAGTTATACTTTGCTAAGGCTGTGTGGTTAAATACATATGCTGGCTAACAGGATTAAAGAATAAAACTGAGATCATACGTGAAACTTTTTTGTTCAAATTTTGATCAAAATTCGAAAGAATTTTGCATTTTTGGTGAATTTGAACGTGGGAACACTGTTAAATTTTTTGGCATACTGATTTAGCGAATCAAGAGAAAGGAATGTAACTGTAAAAATTCTGAACTTAATATTTAAGCGCAAATTTTAAAGCAAGGTTGTTTGCCGGATTTCTGAAGCCTAGTAGGCACTTATTGTTTTGTAAAGAACGCAATATCATGCCAAAAAATTTAAAAATCGCATTTCTGGTAAAGGGTCGACGCACTATATTCGGCGCTACAACGGCCCCTGGAGTGGTCCCATAAAAAGTCGTGGTCAGTAAAGATGTAGATCTCGATGAGTTAACTCTTCGTGTCTTCGCGAAGCCAGTGTTGGGACATTTAGGCTGCGAAACATTGGTATCCGCATGGCCAGATTTGGTAAAGAACCCTTAAACACCTGTTTCTTTTAGAATTTTCGCCTCGACAATTGGGTAGGAGCTGTTCGCGTTCAACTAAAGAGCACATCCTCGTCACTTTTGCTATCGAATAAAACTTACCGAAATCCTTACAAGATGAGTTCTGAATGACAGAAATAGAAAAAAAAGAAATTTTAACGATTTCCCCCTAACGCCCTCAAAGGAAACACCGCTCGCTCCGGTTCAATGACGTTGTGACAATACATAAGGCTAGTACTCAAACAATCCAGATTCAATCGCTGGTGTAGCAAAAGGTTGTTCAACTTTATACGAAATACACATTAATTTATGCGCGAAGGGGTTAACAAAACATTCGTAATGGTTTTGCAGTAAGCTAACTATTGTGTTTCATGTGAAGCCAGTATCAAAGAATTTTCAATGCAAAAAATAGATGCTACAAAAATGTAAAATTTTGACGTATAAAACACACTTACTTGCGTGTGACTCTTCAAAGACACCGTGCTCATTATGGGGCCGTAAAGCCACACACAATCCAGGAAAAATGCGAGCAACTTATCCTTGTCCGTGCTGAAAAGTAGCATTGCTAAAGTTTGTAAGAAGTCATACATTTTAGTTTTCGAAATATTACTTAGCGAGCAAGAATACGCTCAATAAACGCTATATAGATATTTCCTAAAATAAAGTCGAACATCAAAATATTTATACTAATGAAAGACAGCGCATAAAATAAGTCTCGATATTCAAAAAGTCAAGCTAAAAAACTTGAAAGGTTTAAACAAACTCTATTACGAGGTCTCAAACTGGACTTACTGAGCCAACTTCAAACTCACAGAAAGTCAGTAATACACTAGCAAAGAAGCAGTGTATCAGTCATTTTCAGCTGGTTTCCAAGCCATGCATTCATTTATATTTCTTCTTAAATTAGGGCCGCCCTTTGTACTCTCCTACATGCCTAGGTGATCTCGAACCCTGGTAGGGGCCCCGCATGTTGTAAGGGGGACTAGAATATCGTAAAAAGGGGTGAGGGGGGCTCGAACGTCGTAAGCGGGACCTCAAATGTCGCAAAGGCCCTTACCTTAAATGATAAAAAGATAAAAACAATCGAATTACCAACCATACCTTCGAATGAAAAATACGAGTTTAAGATTCATTTTTCACAAAGGCAGACTTTAGCGCACACGGCAAGCATACGCACACAACCTAATAATAATTGCTCTCATGGTTTGCAGTAAACCCCGAAAAGCATTATAATCCAATATTCTAGATGTAAAGTAGGACTAAATAAAAAATACAGACACCTCATAGCATCCCTTAGAATCAACAACATAATCCATAGCTAAAGGTTTAAAGCAATACAACCAACATATTTATTGGGATAAATTATAAAACAATCATTTGCATCGAAGCAGTCATAAACACGTCAAAATTTTGAAAATTTCACGTTTTGGGTGTTTGCTCATAATTTACTTTAAAAGTTTTACAAATACAAACAATACACCATCAATAAATTAATGGTATCGCAAAGGATGTTTGCAGAAAATTTCAAATCCATTACGACCAATTATTTCTTTCTCGAATTGCCTAGGATACAAAAAATCTTAACCCTGTTGCCGTCTAGTAACGTATAAGCCTATAATTTATTGAACAATATACATGCAAAAATACTAAAATTTGAGTATTTCATATACCAAAATTGAGCAAACATAACCTCATATAGCGTCCCAATGGTCCAACCTATGCATGGCACGTATAAGCAATACAGCCAATAATATGCGCGCGAAATAACACTATACACCAATAATATATACACATTGAAGAAATAAGCCATTCAGTCAAAATTTTAAAGTAAAAAATTTTTGTTGTATTTTTATACTTTGCAACGTTACCCTAAAGCGGCAAGAAAAGTTATGTTATTATTTTTCCAAAATACATCAGGTACAGTACTCGTCAGAAATGACTAATGTATTTCGAGCAAGCTAGTTACGAGCGATCGCTAACGAGCGACAGTCCTTTTTGGTGAGTACAGTAAAGAGTCATGGTTACCATAGACTGACAATAGACATATATTTTGAATAATAAATTATAGGCGATTCGATTAAGCTCCGCGTGTTTCGCTCGCTCTGTTTCACTAACTTACAGGTTGCAATAATCTGGTGGTATGGACTCAATTTCACATTTCTTCGTTTGTGCCGATGCAGCGAGTTTCGTGTCGTACATAACCGGGATTTGTTTCTTTGGTAGCGGCTAAAATGTTTAGTAAGAACAAAATTTTTATTTGAAGACATGAACTTTATATCTCAGCTAGACATTCCATTTCCATTTCCTTTCACATTTCCACTGATGTCACATAAGATAAGGAAATACTTGCTGAAACGCAGCGAATAGTTTTCCCCAAGGGAGAAGGATAAGAGGATATGTGTAAAATTTTTTTTCTGGCTATCGGATGGATTTCGAAATTTTTTTGATTAAAACAAAAGTGATGATGATGTGCCCTTGAGTTGAACGCTAAAAACTCCGACCCAGTCTTCAGGATCCAAATGGCAAAAACTAATTTTAGGCGTTTGCTTTGCTGCATCTGCCCGTAGGCGTACCAGAGTTTCGAAGCCTCTATCTCGCGGTACAGGCTTCGCGTCACAAAACTAAACCACTATCTGGCGATCTACACCTTTGCTGAACAGTTTATTGTGGGAACGCTCAATTTGCTAATAGAGAAAAATAGCCTTTACGGGAATGGAAAAAGAAGAAAATTTAACTACCAATAACCACGTGATTTAAAAAATATGTTGAGACAAAAGAGGTAAAACACTCGAAAAACTGAAAAATGATATGTCATAACTAGCTCGAAAACATAATATATCAACACGAGTTTTATGCCACTCAACAAAAGCCTATGAATACATTTTCAGAAGCCAAATTAATATTATCAAATACTACTTTATAATAATGCCATGCATAAAGTCAACAGCGCTAGTTTAATAGTTATAATGTACTTTATGAGACATTACGTAATTTTATTGAAATGTCTCGTTTAACCACCTAGAACCTTCTCTATTAAGTGCAAATAAACCTGAATATT
This sequence comes from Trileptium ribeirensis, assembly GCA_030248225.1. NCBI lineage: Eukaryota > Metazoa > Nematoda > Enoplea > Enoplida > Thoracostomopsidae > Trileptium > Trileptium ribeirensis. The sequence continues at coordinate 72,938 of JASANE010002101.1, forward strand.
CACATCCACCAATCTACATCTGTCTATACTACAAAAACAAATACAATATCCTAGAGTAGCACACAGCCATTTCACCGACTGAGGCAATTCGTATAAATATGTACACGTCAAGCCCTCGACCCCTGTTACACTATCTGTGGCAATTGGGCTGTCCAAAATAACTTGACCTTCCCGACCTGCTATTTGTCACCCGAACAATAATTTTTGCTCAGCGAAAATTAATTTAAGTCTTTCAAACATGAATTGACAGCGAAAATTGCCCGTTTTGGGGGTAATTTAAGACATTTGGGGGGAGGGGCAGAACAGCCAAAATCATAGTTAGTCTGTCAAAAAAATAACTCTTGCGGTAATACTGTGATCTTACAGCAATACTATGAATAAACGTGCTCCCGGAGGTAAACCAAGTTCTCGGTTCGGCTGGTGACACGTCATTGGTTAAGGCCAGGCTTAATGAGCCGATGCATCCGCCAGGCGATGAAAAACGTGTCATGAAGTTGCGACATATCCTTACTTGCAGCGGTGTGTCATTTGCGCTCGATAGGTTAAAGTGAAGCTGATTGGCTTTACCTCTACCTGGGTTAGCAGTAGACACAACACTGTCCTTAACGTAATTGTTTTCTGATAATAATCATCCGCAGGAGCGACTGACTGGGTAAAAGGTGGTTACTTCTGGCATAGTTTCACACACCCAATACAAATCGCTGCTGTGTCGCTGTTGACTCCACAGAAGGCGGAGACTTGTCATTATTTACGCTGCAGAGTGGGCTCATGAGTTTTTAAATGGGCCCGTGTGGACCAAAGTACAGAAAAAGTGCAATATCTCCGCAAACTCTCGGGAGGTGTGGGGGGGCATTAGACTTATTGTGAACAGCAATTCAGCCTCTGTGCACATTGTTTTTACGCTCTCCTACGGTGTAAGCCTGTGTCAAAATAGGTCTTAAAAGGGTCTGTGCTAGTGGGTATAAATAATTACGTATTAATACTCAAACTACAACATTTTGATGATGAGAGAAGCTACTAGTGTTAAACAGTTAAGTAATTGCTCCAGCATGGTATTGCCAGATACTACACATATGTAACAAATTACACCCTTTGGCATTTTTATGGTCACGCTACTACTATGACATACTATACATGCCGCCAATTACAAAAGTCCTACCTGACTAACGCCCCTTGGTAGTGTCGCATTGGTAGCAACTGGGACCTGGTCTTCGGAATTTATATACAGTAAAACAAATGAACGAAAAATGAAAGTACTGTGGATATTTAAAACGTGTTAAAAATATTATTTACGTTGAAGTTATTGTATTACAATGTCATTATTGTCTCTTTAAGACATTGAAGAGGCTGAGGCATGTGGTATTTAAAGGAGCATAGCATAAGTATTTCATATGCCTGCAGATAACCCATTATAAGTTTTGTGACACATAGAATAGGTGGTGTTCCGTAACTCCTATCAGGCCAGCATTATAAGGCTCCAAGGTTTTAGGGTGGTATACACAGCAAAACCAGTATCAGTGCACATAAATCTAAAAAAATCGAATGATTTTCCTTTAAAGGAAATCCGTTAAATTAAATTCAAACTAGCATTTTTATTAAATTATTTTTTATTTTATGCCGATCGAACTTCCTGAAATGAGTCGCAAATTTTCGACTCTCATTTAAACGAAAACGATTGAACCCGAACAAAAAGTCGTCCGATTTTTGAACATTTCATTCAGATTGTAACTGTACATCAAAAAAATTTTACAGGTGATTACATGATAACTTGTAGATGAAGTCAGACCAGGTCTGTTTCATCCTGACTTGAGACATACTAGTAATGTTCCTGAAACCATAATTTTCGTATGACTATAATAATATAGAAAGCAATCTCCACAGCCTAAGACAAAGATCGCAGAATGTGACTGATGATTCTTTACATTATGACAAGCTATTCACGTTATGTACCTGTAATCGCATGGCATCTTTAAGACTTTATGTAGACTACAGATTTTCACTTAATTTTGCCTGTGAAATTTCGTGAAAAACACATTTGTAAGAGTTTCCACTTTTGAGATATAAGCCAATGTTTAAAGTCAAACCTACCAGAAAAGTGACATTTTCAAAATTTTAACTACATGGCTTTTTTGGTCGTTAAGGTGTGTACACAAATTCGAACTTTTAGCTAAACATTTGACCTCAAAAATGTAATCAAAATTTGGCTGTAATCTTTAATAAAAATATTGAAAATCACGGTTCTTCAAAAGTTTTTGCAGTGGTCTGTTTAAATTTTATGCCGAAAATTTTTCAAGTCATGTTCTTTGTCCCTGACTATTGTCCTTTGCTACAAATGCTTGAGCAGTGTTCAAACATTCAAATTTACCAATAACTACAAGAAATGCGTTCCAATTTTGAGCACGGTGCTTGACTGCGTGAATGTTCCCTAAGAGGTGAACAATGAGTTTTGTAGGGTTTTTAACCAATTAAAAACGTCGGTTTCGTTGTTTGACATCTACTACAATGGCTATGTCATTACCACACTTAAACACTGTCATTAAAAATTAAATACTCAATTTCGGCATCATAGATTTTCATAATACTTCAGTTGTTTTTTCTGTAGGCCTTGCCAAAAATGACTGTCAAGTTTTAAGCGGACACTCTTCGAGCAAACATCGAACACTTCCAGAACAACACAGTTATTTCTCCATCAAGTTCGAACATGTTTGAAGCAAGTATAGGCATTTTTATTGAAAAAAATTTTAGAATTTTTTCGTTTAATCGTTCGATTAGCTGGAGAATCCAATTTTGAACGAACATCGAAAGTAATAGTCACTTCTGGCAGGGATTGTATTTTGGTAGTCATTTTTTCAATTTAATAGTACGTGAAGTGCCATAATGGGTCTATGGTTTTTCCGGGTTGCTGAATACGATGAAGGCAATTCGGTTTGTGTGGTACATACGCGTCCAATACGAGAAATGCTATGTTGGTAGAGGGCAGAAATTACTCTCTGATTTCTAACCAGACTAAGCGAAAATCGAGAACTTTTCAATTTTTTTCGAAAAGCATTAACAATAATTTTGTAATTATATTAACAGTTTTGCTTTATTTTTTGAACTTCTACATTTAACGGGCGCACACTGCCTGATGTCCAACACATTCGAATAATTTTTGAACACGCGTCGAACACGTCTCCAACGAACATGGAATGGACAGCAATCATATCTGGCAGACACAGTATATACCGTAAAAATGACTCTACATCCAATGAATTTAACATTTTTAACCAAACCAGCTATTTTGGAATATGATACATACGCTTTGCTTTATTTCCATTATTACGAGTTATTAGGACACGTTCACTATCAGAAATAAAAACATTTGCGCCTGTTCACGAAAAATCCACGAATGATTGTTTCGATAGCTACGTACAGTACGGGCCAGAAATGACTACCACTTTTCGAACGAGGTGCGATTTCTGTTGCATACAGTACTGGCCAAAAATAACTGTTGCTCGCTTGACACTCACTTGAAAGAAATCGTTTTAAAAATACAATTTTATTAGGAAGTTTAAACTTTCGAAATCTCGAGCGAGCCATTCGCTCCAAGTTAGCTTCATGCGAAATGAGGCAATACATTTATAAGATCAATCGCGAACAGTCTTCGAATATTTCGCCGAAGATTTTATGTTGCTCTACGCCCGAATGAATGTCAATATTACGTGTACGTTAAACCGAAAAAAGCCTTCAAAATCGGCCGTCGTTTCCTGAGTTATACGATGTTGCAATATTAATTAAATTTAATTGTTTTTAAAACCTTAGATTAAGACTCTTAGTTTTCATATTCACTTGAATTGAATTTACTATTCACATATTGTGGCAAGTCGGAGAATGATTTCGTTGCTCGCTCTATAGTAAACGCGTCAGTCAACATTTCCGTCTCTACTAAGGTATAATATATATTATCTCGGACAGCTGAATTTTAGAAAAGAAATATTTAACGTTCATTATAAAAAGTCAGTTCTTGAGTGCCGAAAAGCGCGAAAATTATATTAGTTTAAGAAGAAATTATTACAGAATCTTTGGCCGATTTGACAATCATCGAAATTTCCAGTTCAACGACAATAATATAACACTTACTGTAAGTAAAGAAATCAAGTTTATTATATGAAACTTGGTCACTAGAAAAACCACACCATTACAAATATTGTTGCAGAACGATATTTAACTCACTGTATATTTTTCAATTTCTTTTTCGTCGCTTATAAACTCGACTTTAAAATGCGATGAATATTTTTCGAGAAATGCTTTGAATGCCGCACTTCCTTTAGGTGCAGCAAACGCTAACTCTTCGTTGGCCTGGAATAGTAAATATATTATTAAAATATTAGATTAAAAAATTATTATTATTATAATTATTATTAGTTGAAGTGCGAAAAATAAAAGAATCCACTTTCCAGCAAGAGTAGACATATGAAATATACGAACACTATGTTGTGGTGAAAACTGTATGATTGATTACAGAGCAAAAATACTGAAAACAGGTTTGTTTAATTTTAAATAATACACGTAATACTTCAAGCCAATGCGGAATAAATAAGTGACAAAGTTGAAAGTTTTCAGTAATTCTTAGATACCAAAAAATCCGCATAATGCACGGAAACGCGGTAAAACAAGAATAATCAGAAGATAAGGAATGCAATAGAATGGATTTAGCGGGGTTTCGACTTAACAATGTATGAATGATTTCCAAACGCACCAAACGTCCAAAATATTAAGGATGAAGACGAGCGCAAAGGTAAAAAATTTAGTACTGTTTTTGAAGCCACAAAGGTCTCTGTCGTTTATTTTATTTTTACAACGAATTTAATTAAATAAACCTGAATTTATAAATTCTTATATCACAGCATGATTTTTAGTTTCAGCGTGATGAGAAATTATAATTCCATAGTTTTGTGTTCACGGTATTCATTAATAATGAGCGCTTTTCGGTCCATGTTAGTTCGAGTAATGCTTGTGTAAACTTAAGGCATACATGCCCATGCAGGGGTTCAGGGAAGCTACCTCCCCGTTTGAGGCGTCGGACCCCCGAGGCCCCGATCTACTCCCCTGAGGGTATTACCCTACCCCTTGGTGCGCCCGATCCGCCGCTCCGCACAACGCTGAAGGTGCACAGAAAATTTTGGCAAAAATAGGGTGAAAATTATCAAAAATTTCAGTAAATTTGAGAAAAATGACCTCGAGTGGAAGGCAGACCATCAACTATTTTCCGCAAACCTCTGAAAGACCTGTCCCGAGAGCATCTACCCCAGACATAACTTCCTCCGCTGACCCCAATTGCCTTCCCCCCGAGACCTCGAAGAGTGAGCACGTATGACTTAAGGTGACAAAGCAACCGTGCTATTTTGTAATATAGCCGATGTCGAATCACAAACCCTTGTTACAGAAAAATGCTAATTTTATTCCGTTTTTCGCCAACATAAAATTAACAAAATGGAATTTAAATGCCAGAAATAAATTATACCATGTGTTCAAACATAATTTTGCTATTGTCGGATACTCGATTTCTTAATGCCTATCAAGGTTGAATATGGATTATGCAATCAATGTTCGCGAGCAAATTAAATATATTAGTAACATCAAAATCAACATAGAATCACAAACCTTTGTTGAGGAAAAATGCTGATATTTATTCGTTTTTTTTGGTTACATAAAATTGGCTAAATCAAATCTAAACGCCAGAAATTACACGTTCTGCTCGAACAGCATTTTGGCGATTTTCATGTTACGGAAATTCGGTTCCCTAATGCCTGTCAAGACTGAACATGGATTATTGTGTGTTCGCGAACAAATATTAATACAATAATTATCAAGTTATAAACAAATTAGCCTTATAATTAAGCTATTGGTGTTTGCGAATAAAACCAGCTTAATGCAAATTCGATAATGTAGTTAGCAAAATTTCGGTAACTGTCCTTTAATATTTACGAATGCACAATGGCCATATTTCACACGCAGTGTATTCGCGGATAGTTTTACACCAAACATTTACTGACAAAATAGTGTTCCCTAGCAATTTTGATGCAAAATTATAACACAAAGTGATTGGCGGGGTAACGTTAAGTTTACTCGAGCATAATTTCGAACAGTCTTCAAAAGCAGTTATTTTATTCCAGATCTATAAAAATTTGTTCCAACTTTGTTAAATTTGCGAGAGTTGTTCTACATTTGTTCAAGAAATCATAGAATTGTTTTGGCGAATGAATAAGTTTTGTTTAGTTATTGAAAAAATTTAAAAATATATATGAATGATATTTAATTACTGGTCTTGTCTAATCCACAAGGTAAAAAGTTAGAAAAAGTTCTCTAAACGGGAATTGGAAAAAGGAACCCCTGGACTATTGCAACCTTGTTTAATTTTTATAAGTTTGTTATAATCCGAAATAAAGCTTTCTCAGTCATAAAAATTCCCCTCGTTATTTCACTCGCTACAATATCGAAAACAAGCAAGGCGATGAACCCCCTTCTGGCTTATTGTTCAAAGTTTTCGTTCACCACATAGATATGAGAAAGCAGTTTTTACTCAATAAAATATTAAAAACAAGATGACCAATTAAACTCCTGTATGCAAGGTTTTTTGGGTTCACAGGTGGGTCTGGACCCAAAAATTTTTTGCTGGACCCAGGGCAGTTTCGGCTTCTGAATCATAGGGTCTGCTAATAAATTCTATTACAAAGTGCAGGCTTTCAAACCGTTTGTGCTTACATCTGTATATAGTTTCATATGGCTGCTGGTTTCATAGATTGCCCTCATCATCCTGGCTTATTTGTAATTACGTAATAATGTCAAATTGTGTTTCGTAATTACGTTTCTTTATTATGTAAAATTTCGTGAAATTCTCGAGCCAAAAAATTGTAAGTCTAGACCCAAGCTGAACCCTGGCGTATGCCTCACCTGAGTTTTCATTCAGTCGCTAAAATAAAAAGATCTGATGCAGCTCTCAATAAGTGAGTACGAGTGCACAGTTACAGTAGTAAACTCAAACGTGTCCACAAGCAGTAAATAAAATTTCATTTTCAAGTGCCGATAAGAAATATTTAAGAAGGGGTTCTTTCACAAATAGTGAAATAAGAAAGGGCTTGAGCCAATACTTGAATATTAAACCATATAATGTTTTTTGTTTTCAATATTTTATTGAGTGAAATAACGAAAGGTATTGTTACGACTTAAAAAGCATTTTCCAGTTTATAACAAACTTATAAAATTTGAACAAAATTGGACAGGCGTTCCTTTCCAATTCCGGGTTAGGAATTTTTTCTAACTTGTTTTTATCGTTGTTCTTGGGCAAAACACACAGCTAGACACGAGTTCGAAGCAATTCACTACAGGCAAATTTTTACACAATCAGCCGAGTGCCCAATCAATCGCATTTTCGACGACTCGCGTCGAAAAATCGAATTTTTGGGGCCCCAGAAACACGATTAGCTCAATTTTAACGGTATATGAAGATAGCTAGGAACTGGAAATAGGGCTCATAAAGTCACTAGAGTACTTACTTTGATCAAATTTGCTTTTCACAGATCTCAATCCCACTTTCCGAGAGCCAGATACGAAAAATCGAATTTTTGGGCCCCCCGGACACACGATTTGTCTAATTTTTGTGGTATAGGAGGGTAGCTAGATATTAAAAGTGTTCACAAAGTCACTAGAGTGCCCAATTTGATCAAGTTTGCTTTTAACGAATCTAAATCACAGCTTCTGTAAGCTAGATACGAAAAATCGAATTGTGCTCCCAGAAGCAAGATTAGCACAGTTTTCGTGATAAAGGAAGGTAGCTTGGTACTGGAAATAATGCTTACAAAGCCATTAGAGTGCCTAATTTGATCAAGTTTGCTTTCAATAGACCTAAATCGCACGTATGGACAGCCACATACGGGAAATAGAATTTTAGGCCTCAAGAAACACAGTTAGCCTAATTTGGGGTTACCTAGATAAGTCATTAAAGTGGCCAATTTGATCAAGTATGCTTTTTGCGTGTTTGCGAGCCAGATAGTAAAAATAGAATTTTTGGGCCCCTAAAACACGATTAACCCAATTTTTAGGGTATAAGAAAGTAGCTAGGTCCTGAAAATAGTGTTCACAGGTCACCAGGGCGCCCAATTTGATTAAGTTTGCTTTATGGTCCTAAAGCGCACAATAGAAGAGCCAGATACGAAAATTGCCCCACTCCCCCAACGCCAGAAACACGATCAGCCAAATTTTAGGGGTTTAGGAAGATACCTAGATAGCGCAAATTGTGTTAAAAAAATCATTAGAGTGCCCCATTTGATCAAATTTGCTTTTGAATAAACTTAAATAGCACTTTAGGAACGGCAGATACGGAAAAGCGGATTTTTACCCCCCTCCACACCGAAACATGATTAGCCCAATTTTGGGAGTATAGGAAGGTCCCTACGTAGTGAAAATAGTGTTCACAAAGTTAATAGTGTCCAGTTTTGATCAAGTTTGCGTTTTAATGTACTTAAATCGGACATTTATATTTTACACAATGAAGTCATCAAATGTGGCCTTGGGATGTTGCTACGAGCTATGAAGAACAAAATCATCTCCAGCGCACCTTCTCATAGTCCCTGCTACGCGTATGAAAGTTCATGCTCGTGAAGAGTTGGAGAAATTACGACTGCATTAATTTCGACTTGTTCCCTTCCATCAATTCAGAACATTAGTGTCAAGACAAAGTTGTTGGTACGTTATTACTTATAGAATAAAATTATTTATCATTAACTCAAATATGTACTGCATGTACTTACATGACTAATGAAGCCCTTTAAAAACATAACGCGCACTGGCTTTTCCAATTTCCGTAATATTCGAAGAAAATATTCCGCTAGCCGTTCATTCATGTCCCTGTAATAATGCATAATTAAAATGGGTTTCAGTTACAATACCAGTTATGTCACATATATTATGAAGTTAGTTCGACATTTTTACCTAAGAAAATGGAAATTTCTTCAAAACACGTCAAAATACTTAAAATAGCATACAGTACTCGCCAGAAATGTTCGCTTTTCGAGCGAGCGAACATCGAGCGAGCAGTGAGCGAACATAAAGTGACAATATTAAAATTATAATATTAATACAATCAATATTTTGTAAAATAATACATACACATAATATATATAATATATATAATATATAATATATTATAATTGAAGATGTAATAGAATAATATATATATAATATAATATATATATATTATTCTATTACATCTTAATATGCTGTTCAGTTTTATACACATGTATGATTGGAGATGGCAACAACATTAACATTAATAATACAATACATTATCAACGTTGACAACAACAATAATGAAAATAATATCCACGTCGGTCACAACAATAAATTGATTTGTTTTTTTATTTGTAGTTTAAATTGTATATATATGAAACAATATGAGGATTTAAAGATAGATATACTAATGTATGTAGTTACTCGAAGTCTGTTCAAGAATTGAACATGTTCAATTCTTGAGCAACGTACTGTATATACGAGCATCGAGCGAACAGCGATCATATCTGGCGAGTACTATACAAACAACTTTGGAAAAATTTTCGAGAATTTTTCCAAGTATCACAGTGAACCAAAAACTTTTCTTCTATTTTTGATTCATCAAAGCGACCGAAAACGTAGAGATGACAAAGAAAAATTCAAAAAATTTTACATTTCTTTTATTTTATATATAAATGAAAACTTTTTCATAAAAAAACAATAAAATTCATGTTTAGAACGGATTAACGTCCAGCAAGTTGTCAACTACCATCGAGTGGGCGACAGTCACCCTGGTTTCTCCAAGTATGGGAGAGGGACTCCTTCACGTTCCCAATTCATGCCCCCAGGTAAATTTTAGCCTCCCCGTCGGTATATGCTTTCCAGATAGATTAAAAATTTGCAACTTTTTCCCAAAATAAACTCCTAAGTTTTTGCCTTTACGGCTAAAAATCACTAAAATTTTCCCTTTCTATGCATATACAGTTCGGAGTTCATCATATCTGATCTATTCTGATAGTTACAGTGCCTTATAATCCCCAGGCCGGGCTCTCCATTGGTTGAAAATTTTGCAAAGGGGCACGAACCAGAGGATCTCCCTGGTTCCGAACTGTGGGGGGGGGCGCCCGATTCTGCCAAGAGAAAAATGATTAAAAGTCGTGTCAAAAACACTGCCAAAACGATTTTGATGGAGAAAAAGTGATTTTGCCGCAAATTTTGACAAAATGAAAACAAATGACATTTTGAAAAAATTTGCCAAAGAGGCGATGAACCGGGAAAAGCCCAAAATTTTGCCATGATGCCCGAAAACGGGGTACTCGATTTTTGCCACGGGGCACTTGAAAATGTCATCATTAACCCCAATTTGGAGACCCCAGCCAGGCACTTTGCCATAAGGTGCTAAAAATCCCTAGCTAAAATTTTTCCTTTCGTTCTACATAGTACTATGTATATAGCAATATTATGCTCAATTGCAATTTGCAATCAGTGGTTTAGCATATTTGATGCTTTCTGACAATTACAATACTTTGTGGTCAGCCCAGAGAGAATCGCTCTAAAGGATTTAAGCAGCCCCACTTGAGAACAGTGGAACCCTTCCAGGTTATGTATGTATGATTTTTGATAGTTTGTAGATGCCTCTAGTGTGCCGACTCACTGCTTGTACACCACCGTTCCGGTGCCACGAGTTAAAACTGCTCAGTCTCCCTGTGTGAAACTAAATTTTAATAATAGGTTTACAACAGTGAGATGAGAATGATTTTCGGCGTTTGACCGACGAAATACATCTCAGCAACAACAATTATTACGAAAACACACACTGGAAACCGAGCAGATTTTTGTAATGTATTGCTCGGGTATTTCGTCGATGCGAGCCCGAAACTTAAGCAATGGATCAATAAGTGTCCACAGTTTTGCAGTGTTAACTTAAAATAATTAAAATTTTAACAGTAAAGTTCAGATTTCTATGCAGCTTTTTAGTCCGTCTTCATGTCGATTTATAAATTATGAACAAGGTAACAGAATAACTGTTACTATCGTTGGACTCCGAGAATACTGTAATCCTCCTCGAGCGCTCAGCCCCAGTTTTCGACGAGTTTCGGAACCACGAACCGGACTTTTGCACCAATTGGGGCATAATTTACGCAACGTGGTTAGGTTTTTTGATATCAAAGGCATAAATTACACGTTACCATCGGTTTTCATAATAGCAGAAAGGTTGTGAAGCCCCACTTTTCAAACCCTAGTGTAATGGTAGATCCGTGGGCAACACATATATTTGTAACGATTACAAATAAACAATTTTTCATATATTACGACGTGGAAAGAAATAATTATTACATTTCTGTCCACTTGCGGTAATTCTGGAAATCAAGGAACAAGCTGCACGTTGAAATATACAAAATATTCCAACTGCACCGCAGTGTTCAAATGGCTGCAGCTATAACTACGCTGCGCTGAATTTAAACTTTGGTATATAATTGTGCTGGCCTGTCTACAATTTTCCAAAAATTCGGGTGGGGAACTTTGAGGGCTCTATGATCGATATCGAAGGAAACGTCAAAGTGTGGAGGGAACAAAATTTTGCTCTATAAATAATTATATTTTCATGTAGTTTTAATGTCCTACAATTTTCAGGCTATAAAACAGCGTTTTGCATTAAAAATAGTAATATTTTATTTAAAAATATTTACTATACACAAAATATGAATTTAAACATATTAATAAATCATGTATTTAGTTGAACATGGAGTTAGACGAGACGAACATGAGGAAAAATTTCACAAACATGGGGATTTTGGAAATTGGGAGTTTACAACATGCGAACAGGCCAGACTTGGAGCTGAATAGGATTTAGGTGAACCTACTACAATTGATTACTTTTATACCCTACTAAAGTGGATTGTATATGCACAATCCAAGTTTTATTTTGTAGACCTTGGTTGCCACTGACGATCCGTCTGCCATTACAGATGTCATTCCAAGACAACGTCCACAAGAGCCATATTATCAAGGCACGTGAACAGTAACAGATTACACGATAACCAAACATCATCTTTGCGTGTGTGTGAAGGATATGGTCCGCGCAGTGCTTCCTGCTTTAGCTATCCACAGGTAAAATAAATATGCTATGAGGTTACAATGGCGAAGTAAAAGATTTAGTTGAAAAGCATGCAACAATGTAATGACTGGACTACTAGATGCACAATAGCTGTCATGTTTTAGGAACTGACATTGACAGCCATGCTATCGCACAAACCTGCAGCATCTGCCTGTTCGTACTTAAACATGGAGGAGAAACAGCACAAATGTGCAAAATGTACTATTCGCTCAAAGTTTTTTGCTTGAAGCGAGCAGAACATTTTCTCTGCAAATTAACATTAAATTAAGACACTACCGCTGTGTTGAACGAAGCTTCAAACGGCTTGAATGGTTATCGGCGGCAGCAACAATATATAATCCAGACTCCTAAACATTGTCGAAACAAATAATAGGTGATTAATCACAAGTAATTAATACCACTGCATTCCATAAGATCACTGCCCAATTTTAAGGAAGACACCATAGGGCTACTGACATATAGTTAGTGCAACTTGACGTAAATACACTCGTAATATCCATAACGACGGTAACAGGTAAACAGCTACAAAGGCCAGTAAGGGAACAAAAGTCCAGCTGATTACCTCAGGAAATTCTACAATGTGCATACCCATCAGCAGGTTGCCAACAGGTTTTGCTTAATGCACTGGCTTCTGCAAATATTGAAGCATAAGAGCCAATGTATGTCGACTGATCCAGTTCAGCCAGCAGGTAAATTTTGGTTTTCCTCAGTTGTCCCAGACACTTTATTGCGCGGTTATAATATTAGCCAACATTTCCCTGTTGAGATAGAAAATATAAGAATTTTTTACGTTGGCCAAAAAATTTCCAAATTATTCGAGCGGGGCTAAAAACGCTAAAATGCCTGTGATTAGGTATATACTATAATTAAAGTCAAAAGTTAAGTTATATAATTAGATGTCTTCTGCAGTTAGCGTACATTGTGGCTGCCAAACTTGGGAGAGCCCCAAATGAATTAGAGGAATTACCCCAGGTAACTTCAATTACATCAGTTGTGAACTATATAATTTTGATAGTTTGGAGAACCAAGATACATAGACCTGTGGCAGCTGTTTTATAGTCAGTAACACAAATTCAGTTTGCGAAAAATATTACATGTTGTAAACTATAATATCTACCTTGAATTTTCGTTACAACTGTAGAATTCTCCATAAGATTACAACAATGTTTGTCGCTATCAAGCGGCGAACAATTTAGGAAATACGTGGGTTTAAATCGTAGTTAATTCTTCGATATTTTAGCAAACAGGTCAGTGCATCAAATCTAAGGCTAAACTGGCATCTTGTTATCATTATTTCTTTGACGGAAAGTTCTAAAACAATACTGGCTTCTTCATTCGCTGAAAAATTTTTTTGGGGGGTCCATGAAGGTGGGACGGTTTGCAAAACTGTGGGGCGCTGGATTTGCCACGGGCGTAAACTAGGGACCCTACGGTTGAACTCCCGGCTTCGACATTTATCAATTTGCAAGATTTAATCGTTTTTATGAAAAAACAATACAATTATTATTAATAAATGGCCGCAGAAACGATGCAAAAACATGTTTATTTAGGTTTAAAGCAACTTTTGAACATAGTTTTAAGAAATGCATTAGATGCCATAAAAATTCACAAAGTTTTTTGCAAAAATTCTTTCCCGAGTTAAACATTTCACTAATTCCAGCGAAAAATTGAGTGAGAAGTAGGATATAACCTTAATAAATACGTTTTGGCATGGCGTGGGACCCAAGACTCCTCGCTCCTCTACAGAAACGGGTTATCCAGAAGTGGGGAGATGCGACGAGTTTTCGGTTATGGCTGCCAGTACTATTGATAAGATGTGGAGAAATGCATGAGTCTAACTCAGGTGGGTAATATGTACCATGGTTTTTTGAGGCATATAGCATATTGGGGTGCTTGGTCCGAAATATTGGATTTTTAAGCCAACAGAAGACTGTCTGGCTCAATTTTAGGTGCATATAAACGTACCTACGCTGCCCAAATGGTGTTCATACAGTCACTCTACTGCCGAAATTAACTTCTTATATTAACTGAAGGAGGTATATAGCATAGCGGTGCTAGTTTGAAATAATGGATTTTTAAGCGAGCAAAATAGAGTTTGGCTCAATTTTAAAGACAAAGAATAGTACTTAGGCTGCCCAGATCGTCTTCAGACAGTTACCCTGGTGCCGAAATTAAGTTGTTATATTCACTGAAGGAGGTAATGTATTGGGGGTGCTAGGCACGAAATATTGACTTTTTAACCATTTTTGGGTGCCCAGATAAGTGTTTATCTCAATTTTAGGGATACAGAATACAATTTTTTTAGATAAAAATGTATAGTGAAAACAGAAAAAACAGATTAGCACATGTCTGTCTGTTTGAAAGGTATATCCAAAACATTTCTGCCTCAACGGATGGGATTTTTGAGTTTCATCCTACCTTGTAAGATATGCTGGATCATAAATAAGAAAAACCTGAAAATAGCCCAAATTTGGCCGAAAAGCGCTAAAAAGCATGGTAGGAAGACTTTTATAGGAGAACACGGCCACATATTATTCATCAACACGGCAATAACTTTTTTGACTTGACCCTCAAAACTCGTATTGTTGACACGTACTATTCCTTTACAAGCAGTTATTATGCCAAAAAATAATCCAAAAATCTACAAAATATTCTATATCAGACCATTTTTGGCCTATAACTTTAGATAGAGTTAAGATATGTCAAGTTTTCGCACTATTACTATCTCGAGGTCTTTTCTATCACGATAAAGTGAAGACGTTAACATGTTATGGCTGTATTAAAAAAGAGAAAAAAGGGAAGTACTATGAAGCATTTCCAAAATGGACCCATTTGGGTAGCTAAGTAACCATTACCGGACCCGGTCAAATGCGGTATCATTCGAATCCTTGACCAATATAAGTTCATAGCAACTAACATCAGACCATAGAAAACTGACTCAGAATTCTGCTCAGAAACACAAGACTGACATCACGATAGGAGTTCACCGGGGGTTCTCTGGTCACTAGGCGTTAGCGGCTTCTCTAAGAGAAGCCACACTAAATTTTGGGTATATATGTAGGCTAAAATTTTGGGATTGAGGTTTTGAAAACATTAAGTTCAACCTGCTAGCATTCAATTTCTTCAGCACAAAATCGACACAACATGTTGTAAAGGCATAACATCACTAAATATAGTCATTTGCACAAAATATAAACTCCCAAGAATAAGCTATACGGGACAGCAGCTGTTGCAACCAGGTAACTAGAAGAAAAATAACCACATTATATTTATGGTTTCCCAGCTTACGACTGACAGCCCTAAAGGTACTATTTTGACACTGTAGAGAGACGGGTTATTGAATGTAGGAATATAGAAAAACCACAGCTAAATACAGTCATGGACAAAGGGAAATACAGACGCTTGTGGACAAAAGTGTGTCTGGCCACAGACGGATGCATTTTTGCCTGGATTCGGACAGTCACAATTTCGTCAGTCCGCATCCATTTTTGTGCACTTCTTTTGTCCATGACTGTTGAGGAATAAAATTAGAGTAGATAAACATAATGGGTGCAGGAAAAATGCATGTTACAAGGTCAGGCGCTAAATAAAAATCTACCGCTCTCCATTTTACTCACCTTTTACTGTTTTCAATGGAGACTTGGCGGAAACTATTAGCCCGATGAAAGAGCTGTGTTAAGTAACCGCGAGGCCTGATCACAGATGTGCCTGCGGAGTCCTTGTACACTTAAAATCAGCGCAAGAATAGAAAAACAAATAACACTAATACATGGCCAATAATGCTAAACATAAAAATATTTATATTAACAACTTGGTTATTAGCGAGTATAGGAAGAAAAACGATGCGAACATGTTGTTATCTGGTCACGAAATATCGTATCCTATTTGCAATAGTGTTCTTAAGACAAAAACCAAGATTCGGTTTTAAATGCGTTCTTCGAGAGAATTGCAATCCGCCGGAAACTGTTGCGCGTGCAAATCAATTTTGTTCTATTATCCGAAAAGCGTGGGACCCTGAGCACGTGCCCATGTTGCCCTAGCACTAATAAAATCCCACGCAAAGAATTCTGTCCATAATATTATTCCTGACTTCAGTGACACTGCTGCAGTTGATTGAACGTGGTATTTAGTTTCTTCTATATTATTATGTCCACAAAGATTGCTCTGAGACATTTCAAGATTGAAGAGATGAACGCACAGATGGATAAATTTTGTGAGTAACGGAATACCCGTTGTTAGTCTGTACAGGTATGTATGCCATGATTTACAGGATAGACAGCTTAAATCTGTCTGGAACCCCATCTTCTGTAACAGCTGATTTGATACTTCAGATGCGGCGAGTACGAGGAGAGTAGAATACCAGTTCACTGCCATCAAAGTATGTACAGAGCCCAACCGTTCCAGTTCATCCATACCTCGTTTCCTTAGCAGCCACTGTGTCCTGGTACACATCTCAGGGCTACTTTCTTGCGGTAATTGGTAGCTCGAAAAATTATGGTCAAATACATTATGACTAAATAAGTCAGTCACCAGCAGAAAATAAACATAAATATACTTTTAATTTCTATTTGTACAAACATGTAGGTTAGCCTGTCCACGACAGCCTTCCGAAAACTGGCAGACTTCGGGGAGCCAACTATTCATTTCAAACTGGAAGGAAACAAAATTTGTGTTTTTATTGTGCTACAACTTTCCATATTTCCATGTACTTGTAACTGTCATACAAATGTTTTTATGCTATAATAGAGCACTTTCACATTAGAAATAGTGATATAATAAATGTTTATTATATATTGTATACAAAACATGAATTAAGACACGTTAATAAAGCATAAGTTTAGTTGTACGTGGGGTTTCGAGCATGTGGGTAAACGAAAGTGAGAAGTGGTCGCCATCGTGGGCAGGCCAGATAGGGGTCATTTCACGCTACGATGACCTTTTGGTCGGGGGGGGGGGGTAAAGCTGGATATTTTGGCCAGTAGCACATAAACGTGCTGGGAACTAGTAAAAATGTTATTTACGCTAGGAAGCCTCATTACTTAGCTAGTTCAAACAAAAAAAATTTTTCGGCTTCACGCACGCCGTAAGAGGTTGGCCATCCACATAAGTCCCAAATTGACAAAAATCGTAAGTCATTAGTCATTTTTTCTGGGGCAAAAGGTCATCGTAGCGTGAAATGACCCATAGACATATTTGAAACATCCTCATAAATGTACATAACCATAAAATTACTTTTGCATTTACTCACTGACTGATCATGCATCTCCGAAACTTGAGCCACTAATCTTCTGACCAGACTGAAAACAGTCAGATATTCGCTGCTATCTTCTAAAAGCAATTTTTCAAGTGGTTCGACATCGATGCCCTCGATTTTGAGATAACTCACATAGTTCTTTGCCAACTAAAATTGATACAAAGCCCGTATAAACCATACTAAGAGCTAATCATCAATATTTATTAAAAATCATTGTTGTATTTACTGAACAAAGCACCATGTTTACACTTTAGAACGTGACGTCGATGCCTTCTTAAGCTTAACTTATAACGATAGAATAAGAATATTAACAAAACAGAACAGTACAAAAATCATTCGATTATTAATTGTGTTTTAAACCAAACTTTTACAGTTAAAATGTAAATAATATCTATGCAGAATAATAGATTTGTTTAGAGTTCTCAAAGGTGCCAATACTGTTTTCACTATAATAAATGGCTCACATAAAGTTGTCGTTACGATTTTCGTATCGTAAAGAACCCTATATCCTCTAGTAGTGCAAAGCTGTCGTATATTGAATGATGTATACACCTAAGAGCGATTCAGCAAGGGTGTCTCAAAGCCGCTATACGCACTAGATATAGCACATAATTGGTCAGAAAGTGGACATATGAGAATGTTATAATGCTAAAAGTAGCGGTAGCTAGGAAATAAATTTAGCTCTAGGAAAAAATTGTGTTCCACAAAAAATTAAGTAAAACGTGGTGACTTCATTCCCGTCATTCTTGCAGTCGGTCATTTGGTGGGTCAAAAATGTAGGAGGGGCAAGGGAGAAAAAGACCGTACAGCGGTTGATTATAATGAAAGCTAAAGAATGTCACAATCTTTAGCAGAATCGACCATGAATGGCTCTAGGTATTATTTAATAACACCTAATAACTATATCAGGCAGCACACATAACAACTGTTGCTGTTTAATATGTATGTTAATGGTATTATGGACCTTACATTACTATAATAAAAATATTTAATTTCAAGGCATTCACACTGATATTCACACACTATACTGACATTCACCCAAGGCAATTGAGATGCTTTCAATGTTAAAACAGCTTGCTATACCGTTGCAGTCCTAGGTCATTAGCAACATTTATTTACATGGAAATTTGCTCTAGTCTCTCTTTGACTTAACCATCAAATTAAATTGTATTTCCTGAACGTCGGTTAGTCGAACAGCCTGCAACAGCGACAAAAAACTTCAAAAATCTATTTAGTTGCAAGTAATAATTTTATAGGTTCTCTCACATTAGGTAGATCGCCAAAAAGCACGTAACAATTTTTGAATAGTTGCTACTCCAACTATGACACATTAAATATTTTGGCGGAAAATTATGGAAATTTCCAGAGTTTGAGTTTCGATAGCTACGTAGTTACTACATACGGATAAAAAGAGCAGAGTTAATAATCCGATATTGCCGTTTGGACAGAAACTTGGCGTGGTAGACGTAGTGCCGTGAGAAGCGAGAACGCAGAAGGAACAATGTAGTTTTCTGACGGCAACTTAAATTGCTAACCACTCCTTCTATAATTAATGGAAACTTGGGCGGACACTTTAACGAAATTACTGTATTTTGACGGCACACGCAGAAACGAAATAAAAACGGTTCATTTATACATTTCCTATGAATTTAAATTTTGATAAGAGCATAAAAGTTAATATAAAAAGCGATAATAAAATAAGCGATAAAAATTAAAATTTCGCAATCAAAATAAATTATACTTACTCTTCCGCGATCTTGGGACCTAGCGCCCTTCGATGTTTTACAGCTCAATTGCCCGGCTGAGTTTGTGTTAGTTATACCGGTATCGCTATTGCTGTTAGCATCTGCGACAAATTCTTCTACCTCTGAAGCCTCGGCACGCATTTTTGTCTTGGTAGAATTAATTTCGTGCATATTTTATTGTCGTATCGGTTTTTAAATCGGATTGTTCTTAGCACAAAATGACTTAATATTTGACTTTCAATAGGAAATTCTAAATATTCATACAATCTGCCCTGGTGATAATAGCACTGTAATTGAATTATACTTTAGTTAAACGGCTTAGAAAGAAATTTTTATTTATACTAAGACCATCATATACAAACCAGTTAAATAAAATAATTACCGTTGGGTTTACCCTAGGTAATAGCAGCCATTAATTGAAGCCCTGGTGTTGCGTAACCTTGGGTAAACTAGATAACTTCTTCAGATATCTTTATGACTTTTCAATGGTAGAACAAACTAGAAAGACGCATGGGCTATGAACGGTGATCCAAATCATCTTTCCAAGGGTGTAATAGATTTGTAACGGTTTTGCTGACTCTAACCGTTAAATTCGAGTAGCTAGCTTTTAGTGTCTTATATCTGCCACATTGATACGGTTTATTGCTGTTAATTTCTTTCAATCCGCTGAAAATTATTATTAAAGACTGCTATATATGCAGGGTACCTCTTTTGGAAACTCGTGGCGCAGTTCAAACGACCCGCAATGTAATGCAGGACACGTTTTTAAAATGTGGACGAGCGTTCTAGCGTGCTGTCCTGTCCTACCAGTCCAGAATATGCTGGTTCAAGTCCCACCAATACCTGAATTTTAACATTCGTAGTCGTTTTTTGTTCCACGGAAATAAAAATGATTCTCCTAATATACAAAATCATATTATGGGATTAATATGGCACTAAGAAAAGGTGACCGAAGTCTTTGCTAAGCGCATATTTTATTGATGTGAATTGATAAACTATGAATTTATATGCCAAAGTCGAGACTGTGTAGGTTCACAAATATTAACGAGCTGAACTATTTATGAAGCATAGATCGCAATACAACAAACTTTAGGTTACACATATAGCCCCAAAATTGTAGAAGCCCAACCGTCCCTGCAAAGCATCTAGTTGGCGCGTACACATTAAAGATAGTAAACCATGCCTTCCTTAAAATGTCTGGCAGTGCTTTAGTAGGTATGCTGTGCGGACGGCGTTTAATGAGTTTTAATTCATTCTGGAGCTGTATGAATATAATGTATATTATGTTATTATGAATATTATTGAAAAGTGAAAATGTGCAGAAATGTGACATCGCCAATATACCACAACAAAAGAGTTAAATTTTCGATGCATTATTACAGTTTATATATTACGAGTTATCACAACTCTGTAGCTGGAATTATCATGAGAAAGCAAACTCTGGTTTTTCATTTTGCAAAGGGTCCTATATTTTTTTCCAGTTTATTTTTGTTGCTAAAATGCCTCTCTGTTTGTACTCAGGGGTCCGGAACCGCCAGACAGGGGCAACTAAAATTTTTAGCAAGAGTCCCCCTTCTTCTTAATGCCGAATTTCTGGAAGAACCAGCAGCGGCACTATGACGTACATTAAGCATGGACCCATGCCCAAGGCAAAATCGTGGGTGCGCCGATGCAAATCCGTCTATAATGCTTTATATTATGAAGAAGAATGTCTGCGCCAATCTCAACAATGTACTTTGTAGGCATGGTCATCGGGTAGTAAATCGCTGCCAGGGTACCCGACCAGACTAAAATACCCGGGTACCCGATTAACTACCTGGGTACTCAACCAACACTAAACTTTGGTAGTTACAAAACCCGTAGTAGTTATACAATTTTACGTATCTTCGACTGTCAAATCAGGTATCCAAATCTGCAAATAATGATTATAGGTTGCGATAGCGTCGAAGTTCCTCTAGCCCCCGTACTGCACTGCCTGCTAACACGCATATGGTGGCCAAGGAAATTGACGTGAAGAACCATCCATGGTCAAAAATGCCTTGCACAGACTGACTTATACGGCCATACGATAAGAATACGAGGTCGGAAGTTGAAAGGGAAAAGGTGCAAATAGAAAAATTATAATAATGTACCGAATGCCAGAGAATGCGTACTTCCTCACAAGAAAGATGCGCGAATTCATGATAAGTTAAAAGTGTTAATTTCACAGAGCTTTGGGTTAATAATTTTTGGCTACAAGAAGTCTACAAGTAGCTTGATTTTCCAAGAAAAGTGGGCAAAAACAACACTGTCGAACCTGTCTTAGAGAATTCACAATATGAAATTTAAAATTTCTCCGCTCGTGGCGTTGCCATCTTCATGCTCGTTGACTACTGCGTGTGAGTTTGGATCTCAGTTGCGGTGCCTCTGATAACTTGGTAGCAGACAGTGGTAAACCTACATTTAGGATAAACCACAAAAAATCTAAGACTCAGATTTGCATGCTGATAAAACAACCTATCATCCAGCTGAATCCACTAATTATAACTGGAGCATTCCAACAATGAATTGATTTTCCAAAAAGCCTTCTCGTTTATGTATAATATGATACCACTAGTTCGGCGGTGCGGTTAGGTTAGTTTTCAAACAATTTAGAATAGTTCCTAAATATCAAATTATCGCACATATACCTTCGCAAATTGACGATATTAAAGCTTGGGAACGGGGTGCTAACCAAATAGGCACAGTATTTCTATTGGGGTGCAAGTTCAAGATTTAGATTTGGATGGGGAGTGGAACAGCAATTAAATTCCGAGGTTTGATTCAAGCCAAACTAAACATCGCCCGGTGCTCCGCCCTCTTAATGGTAGAAATTATTTGGCGCTCAAAATCCCTCTTTATTTTTATCAATTTTTTCTAAATTTTGCCAGCTTTATCCGATATTTGCCAAATTTCCCCCAATATTTGTTACTTATTTTGCTCATTTTCCTCCGATTTTTGCGTATTTCGCCAAAATGCTCCGCTTGCCTTGGGCACGGAGGAGAGGGGGTGCGGTATGCGGAGCCCCACAAGAATCAGGCTACCTTCCGTGGGTTCGGCGATTCCCCGAGATGGATCCGAGCCTCAGGGGATAATCCCCCTATCTCCAATGCAAGTTTTTTGTGTCCACAGGTGGGTGTGGACTCAAATATTTTTACGTGGAGCCATAAAATTTTTGCTGGACCCCGGGCGGTTTCGGCTTCGGAGACGTAGGGTTTGCTAATTAAATAAAATTATACTGCAAAGTGCAGGCTTTCAGCCGTAGGCAGATTAATACAGTCTAAAAAGATATACGGAATATAGTCAGAGTGCCGGAACTACACAAGCCACAGATGCTGTGCACCTAACAAAGTCGTACATGAAATTTGGGCCAATGTTTTGCAGTTGTGAAATTCTCGAGACAAAAATTGTAAGTATGGATCCAGAGTTTAAAGTCTAGACTAAAAAAATTTGCTGGACTCAAGCTGGACATACGGTCCGTTTTAAAACCCCTGCGTCAAAGGAGTACCCAGAATTCCGGTTCCGTCGAAAATCGTGTTCCAGTTGAGGTTCCGGCAAAGGGTAAAAACCATACCGGAACCGGTGTAAAAATTTTGTTTGAAATATTCCACATTTTTGCTTCACCTGTGGTCCAAACATATGTTATAAATGTACAATGATAAAGCTCCAATACAACCAAGCAAAATAAAAGATTAACTCAGCAATTTGCCGTGTGAAACGTAAGCACGGCACATTTTAGTAGTAATTTTTCATCTTAACCTACACGAGTTTGTTAAAACAAAGCCAGGGTGGATGGTTGTAAAATGTATTTTACACATACAGAAGTCTGCGGGGTATGTTCGAATTAAACGGTCCAACTCTTTCACAGAGTGCAGATTACGTAGAAGTACTTCACGTAAGCTTGGCTAATATAAATTGCGTGAAGCACCAGGCAGTACGCTGGTAAACTTTGTAAATTATGTGATTAGGCACTATGTACAAACAACCCAGTCCTGTTATTAAGAAAAATTTTGACTGAAATCGAGTCAAAGATAAATTCAAACTTAAGGTTAGAAATGCACCGGTTCAGTAGCTAAAATTTTACTCAATGTTTTTGCTATCTAAAAATATCGCATTTTTAAACTTTCTATAAACTCGTACATGGAGCTATATATGCATCATTTTTTCATACTTCACAGTTTGTGTTGTACAAACTGTTGTACGTATTTTGCAGGTATCTAGTTTTCTGTCACTTTTAGGGGCCGGACTTAACTACTGTTATTTTTAGGTTGGATATAATAAATAAGTTGTACTTTTCAGATTGGTCATGAGTGCGTTTTCTCTTTGTATCCTAGTTGCTCAGCTTCGGCCCTAACATTATAGAACTTAAAATTTAGTTGCAGCTAATTTTGTTACTGCGATCTCGTTATAATTTCTATATTTGTGCGAAGCGATCATAGCTATTAAAGTTTTGAATAAGCGGTTCTCTTCTTATTGCTACAAGTGTCTGAGACACGTACAGGTGAGTGTTAGCTTCAGCTTATATAATGAATAGGAATTCGTTATTGTCCTTACTAGTGGAAGCCTTGTGTCCTATTTAAAATTCCTGGTGTTCAAAAAAGAAAACAGGACTTCATATGAATCAATATATTCGTTAAAAAGATAATTTTCCGGTAATACGACGGAATATAAATTCTAGGTAACAGTCAAATAATCTAATACCCGGGTATTCGACTGAGTGCTGTAATAGAGTACCCGACGCAATATCCGTGTACCCGATGTAAGGTATATACCCTAGTAGCAGTGTCAATGTTTAGTATTTTGTTACTTCAGCCACTAAAATGTCGCAAACAAACAATAACAATCAAAAATACTTGCAAATTTGGGCTAAAACTGTGTTCAAATGCCTAATTTGGTCCGAAATTGGGAATATATGGTATCAGAGATGGGTTAGGTAGATCTACCTCACATAAATGACTATCAGGCTTCCAATGAACATGCTACGAAATAACATCGCGCACTTCTCATGGATTCTCGATCAAAAAAATTTGTCGAACGCATTTTGAGCAGTTTTGAACATAAAAACATATGTCGGCTGCCAAAATGTTAGAGGTATTTGGGGTCTTGTTTTATGTAGTAGTATACTCAATTATTATATAAATGACGGAGCTTATAATGCATTAATTTTAAACATGGTAATCTTTAGCATCACGTTTAGCCTTGGCAGGAACATAATGCCTCACGAACATAAATTATGTTGCATAATGAAATCTAAAAACATTAATCTGTGACTTTTGATAGTTTGTATACAGTGGTTAAAATGAGCGTAACCAAATTTATTATTCTGCTTAAGATTTGTGCTTTAATTTATAAATTTCGTACTTAATTGAATTTGCCATAGTAATATTTAGCTTACACTTCCGTTTACTTAGATGTGCATCAACTGTAAAATTACCGTCGTGATGTTTTGTGGCTATTCTAACAGTTGTTTTGAAACAACCTTGTGTAGCAGCAGAATTTGCGGTAAAATGTGTTATTCAAAATGCGTAGTGAACATTAACATAAACTGTTCAAACCTAGTTATAAACATATACGTTTTATATGTTATTTCGCAGCGTTGTTACCTTATATTATGCTAAAGTAAACTTAACCCACGCCCATCAATAGTCCTATTTTGCTATTTCGGTTAAAAATCTGTTACTGAACGTTTTTTAGTAAACCATAATCCGGTGCAAAACTGTTCGCGAACACAAAGCTCTGTGATAGTAATCCAGTAAATTTGTGTTCGCGAAAATTCAAGGAAAATTACCGAATTTTTTGCTAACGAAAATCTACCGGATTTGGATTCGCTGAATTTGTTCGCGAACACTGTAACCGAAACCACATGAACGATTGATTTGTGACGTCAGTATTAGGTTAAATTTGTTCGCGAACACAGACAAATACGAACCAGAAGCTGATAGGCGTTCGGTAACAGTTTTCACTACAAATTCAAAATCGTCAAAATTCTGTTCGAACACAAGCTGCAATTTTTGGTGCTTGTTTCGGATTTTGCCAATTTTCTGTTATCGAAAAGTCGATGAAATTTCCGCAATTGTTTCGTAACAACGGTTTGCGCTTCGCTATCGGCTTTTACAAAATAGGATAGTCGATGCGCGGCTTAAGTTTACTCGTGCATTATTCCTTTTACATAGTCACGAATTACACTTCAGATTCTGCAGGGTTAAATTAGTGTGAAAAATGATGAAGCTTCAATACAACTGAAGCCAAACCAACTGATATATGAAGAGCGGTGACAGAGCCAAGACGCGTTTGTGAGAATAGAGTCCCTTGTATCGGAAAAATCTTGGTTCGGCTTTATGGCTAATGTCACATATAGGGGCTTCCTGTTTCCCGCGGGAAAATTTTATTTTATGCAGATGTGTATCTGATATGAGAAAAACGCGCATTAAATTAATTTTCTTAAATCATTATTTTGAACACTGGTTTTTTATATTTTAGCCATTTTCAATATGCTAAACCTAAAATAAGGTTCCTATCTACTCGAAATATGTACTACCACTCCGGGTTACGCCATGTTGCGACCAGTGGGACGAAACTTCACATAAGCGCCATAGAACAAAAACCTAAAATTTAAACTGTTAGCCCAGGCTAGGCTTAGGCTTAACCAGACAAGACATAGGAGCATTCGAAGTGAATAATTTGACATGATAAATTGAGAGGGGAAACAAACTTGACACGATGCAGCATTGCGCCCTCTCAGGTTAATGCCGATTACTTGAAACCAACAATGCCCTAGCACTACTCTCCCGGTCGAACGCGACGAGACTCGTTTGTGGAACATAATACAGGAGACGGGAGCAATTTCCCAGATAATATTAAATGTGCAATTATAAATATATATATCTAATCACCTCATTTCGCTCGTAAGGTGCAATTTTACAGTTTCAGATATATAACATCAACATTATAAATTTTACTGAATCTAGCACCCGTAAACATCATACGCTATAAAAACATGTGTAGATGATAATCTTGTACCTATATAAACTACTATAAGTTTCTAATCACCAGGGACAATGCAACTGACGCAACTATCAAAAAAATGAAAAATTTTATTACATAACTTCATGCAAAAAATGTTGGCCAATGCTTAAGGGCCTTAACATGGTAAGTTCCTGACTTATGGCTTTCTCTAAAGTGGGATGTGGGGACTACCAGCCACCACTGGGTTAATGCCTCTGGCAATATTTTCAATTATTGGAGAAGCCAGGCTTTAAGCGGGTGCCATATATAACCCTTACACTAAGCCTAAGTCGAGGGGCAACGCCAACGCCATCTATCCTCAGTAAGCTATATATCTGGAATGGCATGTCTGAACTGTAGGTGACATAGGCCAATTTCTGGAGTCAGAGATTAAGAATTATTCTTCAAATACGAAAGAAACAAACCAGCTTAACCATGTCAGAAACTAAATAGGTGACTGAATCTAGTATATAAATTAAAGTTTATGAATAAGTTTAAATTCTCTAAAAGTTATATTTATGAAGTATAGTGGAATTTTTGAATGAACATATTTACACCGCGAAGCCACATTAATTTATGGGCAGATACAATAACTGAGGCGTCCATATTAAAAAAGGGGGGTGTGGGCCCCCCTGGCATTTTTCGGTTGCCCCTGGTTCAAAACAGATGCCCCGGTTCGTGCCCCCTGACAAAATTTTGGGGTCCCCGGTTCATTGCCTCTCGGATAATTTTTTGTTTCCAATCGATATAAAGTACATAAAATTTGATCAAAATTTGTACTAAAAGTCTGTTCTGAAGCCACTAATTTCGCAAATTTTTTCAAAATTTGCTTCAAAATAGCCTTTTTTCTCTACCGAAAGCGTTTTACTATTGTTCTGGCACCATTTTTCTCTTGGCAAAATGCGACCTGGCAAAATCGGGCGTCCCCCGGTTCATGCCCCTGGCAAAATTTTCAGCGATTTTCAGCAAATGAATAATACAAATAAATTTATGCACGTGCTTTGATATATAAAGGATTTTACATTAATACTGCTGTATTCTGCTTCTGAAAAGCTTTCATACGACTTAATAATGAACAGTCAAACGCCTTCAACTCACAACATGCTTAATAAATTTTTCAGAGCACTACTATTATATTTTTATAGGAAAACAAATGTTAAACAAGAAATAGATTAATAGGAAAAAAGGGGAAGTAGAAATGTCCTCCGTTCATACATGTGTTATTGCAATTTTGATTACACATGGATTTGAAAATTTCCTTTCTGAATAAGTAACATTATAGCATAGTACTATGTCCAATGCTATGCAAATCATTTAACATAAGTGAACGGCTGTACGTAGCATTGACGGCAGGCCAGTCCTTACATACATAAATAACGTACTTGTAAACTGACGACCCTAATGTATAAATAATGCAAACATCGTTATGACTGCTCAGTCAGCATAACCAATGTTAATATACATAATGCCCTTCTTGCTATTGTTATCATGGTAGTCTGAGACAGACTCAGAAACAAACCTGTTGAACACGAGTATTGTTCAGTAACCAGTACACAGATAACACACATTATGTAAACACAGGATAAAGGTGCATTCACACATTCAAAATTTCAGCTCATAAATTTGATCAAAGTTTGACTGCAATATTTTGTAGTGGAAAAATATGGTATATTTTTTGATGGTCCATGATTAGAGTATTTCAATATGTTAAATTTGTAAAATTCATTTTCAATATTGTGTTCTGATGTCATGCTTTTGTAATATTGAAACAGCATTTAAACGTTAAAAAGATAAAATTAGCTCTTGTTAATGCACGTTAAACAAAGGGTTTGACCTGTATCTGCGAATATATTAAATTACAGCAAACAGCAAATTTCTCGTGAAAATGTTACATAAAACATCTTGGGTTTAGCTAACTAAAACAGTAAAACATGACAAAATGGAAAATGTTTAGGTCCCATGTTACAAAAATTATTATATTGTACTTTTTGGAGTAGTAATTTTTATGGTTCGATTACACCATGGAATCTAATTCACTATGTTTACTGCTCTTTGTGTGTTGTGCAACAACCCAGCAATGAAAATATAATTTTCAAAATTTTTGTTCGAAATCATAGGTAATACATTTCGATAAAAATGAGATTGTTAGAACTTCAACACTGACCTGAATTTCCCCAGTCAATCAAGCTCAAGTACTCGCCAAAAATAGTGACTGTCGCCTTTCGAACGAAAGAAAAGAAATCGAACAAAATTTACTTATTCTCGAAGAACACTAACCACATTTGAAACAAACATAGAACAGCTCTTGAACAATTTCAATATCCGCGCCAACGTTTTCCAACGAGTCTGGAACAAAACTCGATCATATTTGGAACAAAACTTGGAATTTCTCGAACAAGCATGGAACGAACTTCGACCAAATATCGAAAGAAGAGCACTCATTCAGGGCGAGTACTGTACTTCATTGCTTGTCACATTCGTAAAACCTTGTTATGTGCACGTACGTATAAAAACCAAACTGATAAGAAACTGTCCCTGATTAACAGATAGGGCCATGGATTTGCGGCAGACATTGCGGCAATACACTCATGGATATACCATGTCTACAGTAATACCTTTTTTAGAAATTGCAATCAATAAATGTTCCATTCTTATTGGTTAATTCTGTTTGGAGACATTATTATTCTGATTGGCTAATTAAACGTAAACTTATTGCACTAATGTATGTCCGTTGTCCAATTGGACATTTTAACATTATCAGAACAACACTATTATATGCCTTCAGAAACCGCGCATCCAATAATCTCAGCGGAGCATTACATAATATATATTTTAACAACAGTTGTATAAAGGCATAGTTCATATCATTAGTCATTAAACGCGGTAAATGGCCGAAATATGTCTAATAATGGCATTAAACGCATCTGTTCCGGTTTTACCATACCGCTCCTGCCAAATAAACTCATCCATATGGCTTTCAAGTGTATTTGAAGACACACCACACATGGACTTCAATTTCTGTTTAGCATTCTTCCAATAACAACTCCACATGATTTGTGGTGGCTCCTGTGACCAGGCAAACAAAATTGTGCGTATGATTGACTGTATAACGTTGGTACGGTGATGGCACTTGTATCTGATTAATATTATTATATGCTCCCCACTGATTTGAATGAATGATTGAGTCAGGAGCAATACAACGTTCTATGATTGGGAGCAATGTTTGTGCTGATCTATCCGGCACAAATTCGAGGAAGCCGTCGGTTGTTTGGGGGCAGTAACCACCAAAACCCATCTTTGCTCAACCATGCGCCCAACATTTTTTTGCGCTGTGCTAATAAAGATTCATCGGTTTGCACAACAATCCCTCCTCCACCAAAGGACACCTTGGACATTCAGGAGCTTGCTGGCGTTGAAGGCCACGTTCTTGGAACCATATAAGAAGTCGTTCCTTGCTCGATAGAATATCGCTCATAAAATTTAACAGCATAGTAAAACAGATAGAAGTCCTGCCAAAAATACTAATTGGCTGTTGCTTTTTTATTTTTGTGTGGTCACGCGAACACTGATTGGCTGCCCGAACTACTGCACTAACAAAAAATGGGGTCAAGCGCCGTTGTAAATTTCTGATGAAAAGTAAACGATGGCCAATAAAAATAAGACTCATAAAAAATAATTTCACAAATAGCATACGCACAAACAGAGTATTACTGTAGACATGGTATCTCCAGGAGTGCCAAGGATGATTTATTGATAAAAGTTTACTTAGTTTCGGTGTTGAAACTTAGATAATCGTATAAACCCATGCTACCAGCGAAGCGTTGTAATTTTTCTAGTAGCCGCATCTGTCCCTTAGCTAATTAGTTAGTACAATCAGCTGTCAATGTATGCGTCTACGTTATCGAAAATAAGTTACAGTCAAGAACATAAAAACGTACAGGAAATTACAATTGGCAACCACAAAACGGTTGGTTACGTACAGTTGGCAACAGTTCGCTTATAAACGTATATCCGCGTTTCACGTTCATTTTTCTTTCTACTTACTTTTGTCCATGAGTGACGTAGCCAACTATATCAACATAGTTTCCAGATAATCGCACCCCTCGTTGCTTTTCGCTCAATTCCATTTAGATTCAACAAGTACAGCAAAGATGTTATGACAAATCATTCCTTAATACATATTTAAAAGAACAGCCTACCGCTTGATCGAACGAAGCTTCAAGAGATTGGGATGATTTTCCGCAGCAGCAACAATATGAATTCCGCTTTTCTTAAATAAACGAAAGAGTATAACGTACCTGTTAAAACTTTCAGATATGGGTACATCGAAACAAGAAAGAAAGTGTAGATTATATGCAATACCGGACAGCAATGACCGCCAAGGGCGTCATTTAGGGGGGGCAGGGGGGGCAAGGCCCCCCCTGGCTTTTCGGCTTCTCGATTTTTATATTTTTCGCAGCGCAAATAGCACGATTTTTAGAAATTTTTTCAACATGTCAAAATGCGAACTGTTTTAGTGAGGATATTTTACCATTAAAGTTTACCAACTGGGCTCCGCCATGATGAGACGCATCGTTTGACTTCGATCATTGACACCTTATGTACCGTGCGTGAAATACGATGAAAAATACGATTGTCTCCAAACGGTTGTTGGATTATTACGTCACTGAAACACTTGGCATTGGCAAAAGACAATTCCCAGAAGGAACTCCAGGGCCAACATTTTTTGCTGCAATTGACAGACTTATTAACGAGTTGCAGCGAAGATTCAAAGAGAACCCTCTGATGGCAACGGCTCAATCCATTTTTGACCACAATTCTGCACATTTCCTGTCATCTACGAAAGCTTTGGAGCTCATTAACGCGTTTCCCCACTGCGGGATAAACAAAAGCTTGATTTCAGCAGAAATGGAAACGGCTAAGTCATTCCTATCGGAAAGCGACAAATCTGACCTTATTAAAATACGAGACTCCTTGAAACTGTGTTCAGCGGGATTCCAAAATCTTCACAAAATTGTGGATTTGGTGTTGGTTCTACCCATCACAACTGTGACAAGTGAGCGACTTTTCTCAACGATGAAACGAGTCAAAAATTTTTGCAGAAGCACCATGTCAGATGATCGACTCAGCGATTTGCTAGTTCTTGCCACTTTGCGAGAAGATGCTAAAAATTTGGATATGGACGAAATAATTGACGAATTTGCCAACAGAAAGGAGCGACGGTATCATCTAATCCTGTAAACAAGGGACGCCGATTTGGGTGGATGGTTGGGCGTCGGGGTGGTGGGCTGCGCGTGAGTCAGGTCCTCGTCCTGCAGCCTGGGCAACGTGCGCTGCACGGCAGAGACTCACAATTCGTTAACAAGCACATTCTGGTAGGTGCTAGTGTTTATATGAAATTTTAAAATCTTGCCCCCTCCAAGGTTTTTTTGAAATGACGCCCCTGATGACCGCTGCTCACTCGATGCTCGTTTGCTGCTCGAAAAAATTATAACGCTGTTCGCTTGTCGATGTTCGCTCGCTTGAAAGGCGACTGTCATTTCTGGTACGTATCGGAGGTCAGTAATCAGCACAAAATGCTAACACACCGGTCACGGTGTACTACAGTTTGATGTAACTCTGGTTAGCTACATGCACCAATACATTGCGCAAAAGCTACTGGTAATTTGATAGACGGCCGTGACAACATAAGTTTAAAACTATCGAATTATTGAACGTCAATCCAGTAGTGAATCAATTTGCAAGTGTACATCATATGAGTTCCGAAATTTTATGAAAAATCTATATTGTTGTGTAAATGCAAGGTTGAATGATGCAGCGATGCAAAGCGAATCCGATTTATTTAATAATTTGCCTGTCGTCCCTTGTTTGGATATTCGTTGTTTCCTGCGATTTCAGCTAAGTTATATATTACAGCTAAAGAAATTTATAACGTTTTATTTCTCAAAGAATGTGGAATGCGAGGAACGGAAAAGCATTGACTAGTGGTTCATATTGCGGCGCAGAGTGCACTGCAGTGGCCATAATTTACCATCGAGATTTGAACATGCGAACATCAAAAAATCCAACAATGTTTTCAATCTCCGAACAAGTTTCGAACAAACTTGGAGCAGCTCTCGAAAAAATAAAAAAGCGCGCTAAATAATTCGAACACCTTTGGAATTTAATTTGAAATTTTTCTAGCGAAAATCAAAACACTCCTCATTCCTGGCGAGTGCTATAGAATATTATCACAATAGCACGAGCATAACAATGAACAGATTGACGCTACAGAAACATAGTGTACTGGCTTTATTCTTAGTAATAACGAACTTTACAAGAGATTGTTGTTTTGCTATGTTGAAAATTAGCGCCAAAACTTCCAAAATGTTTGGTTTACAAAATCAGTTCGATACCACTAAACCAAGCGATTGTAAATTACCACTGAACCTGCAGTGCACTTAATTCGCGTAAATATGCCACTTTTGAATATATTAAACCAACAGCTTTATAGAAAACGATAATGCACTAAACAATTATAGTAATCAATTCAAGGCAAACCTTACATACTGCCAGTTTTTTCTATCAAGACATTGACCACTCTGAAAGCAATAAGAAACTCTTCCCGATTGTTTTCAAACAACTTTGTTAAAGTGTTCGTATTCACACCATTCGCTTTCAGATCATCCACAAATTTAACCGCTAATCTACTGGAACAATTGTAAAGCGGTGAGTTACAATCGTCTTGTGTTTCACTGCAACTAGACGTTACATCATCCAACAAATAATTCGAAATCCGGCCAAAAGCAAGAGGTCCTCTATACGGTCCTATGGGTCGCTCTTTGTGGGCACGTTTAGATTTCGACAAACAGTAACCGTTTTTCATTGCTTTTTTGTCGGAAAATAGTTTCTTCCGAGCCATTTATAAATATTTCTATGATTTATAGAAAGTGCTCTGAAACCGAAACGTAATAAAATAATTAAAAGCTACATTAATAAAATGTTTGCTCTCCAATGACATTAAATATTAAAATTACATTTTTATGTTACGGTGCGCAAACCGAAAGCCGGCTGTGGTTTATGCCTCGAGCGCCCTGTTCGACGTTCAGTTGGCATATTGAAATATCGCGTTAGCATGTTGACAAAATGCTTTATTTTGTTTTAACAAGGTCTAACAGCTTCGACCAGGTCAGACCAGAGCTGTGAGCGTGCAAAGACTTTTCAAAGGTAAAATTGCAGGTTTGGTCACCGACACTAAGCCGGGTTCAGACAATTTTTTCAGGCACGCGAAGAGGGCAAGTGGTAGACCTATATTGGGAGATTTGTAAGTTTATCATTATCGACTCTAAACTATTCTTCTGCATAGCTTCATAATAGTTAATTTCTTGCCACTGGTGTTCGCTACCCATGGTACACGACGAACTATTTGTATTTGACTCTGGCCAGCTACAACCGCACCGAAAACCAGCCACCATAACGAAAGGTTTCCCGATTGTATATTTCGAAAATGGTCAGGTTCCCTTCACCATGATCTCTGCAATAGCGCCGAAACATTATCGGGCGGATATTCATAACACATAATTTTACATAGCACCCATTAAAGTAAACAAACCACTCATTCTTTTAAACAGCGCTTAAACGAAGGATTAAGCATTTCGATTTATTCTGTCGGCTAAATTTAGTTACTGTCAGTCCGTACTGTTACACCAACTTGCATAGGACATCTAATGCCTCAGACATCTTCCTTTTCCTTGTTTCTCCTGCAGCTAGAGTCCGCCCAAAAGCTATTATTTTTGTTTCTTTCAAAAAGATGCATAGACAATGTACCCAACAAACACTCTATTATCACGGGGTGTTGCACAATTACCAAGCGTCAACAGTTGCACGACCATCGTTAGATCATACCACTCCTGTGATTCGTATTTAGCTTCCGTTTGGCCCGCGTTTTTACGGTTCAAAGTGTTATATAGCTCCTACCACCCCAAAATCCATTTAAGCCTATTTCACAACATTTCGCCAATTGTCACCCTATCTTTACCAGCTTTACCAAAATTTTCCTGGGCTCTCCATTCGCTGAAAATTTTGCCAGGGAGCGTAAACCAGGGGGCCCTGGTTTCGAACCGAAAGGCGCTTAATTTTGCCTAGGGAAAATTTTCCAAGAGAAAACAGCTAAAAATCATGTCAGAAACACTGCCAAAATGGTTTTGATGGAGAGAAAAGGCGATTTTGTAGAAAATTTTACGACATTTTTGGCTTAAGACCAGGATTTTAGAACAAATTTTATGTACTTTGGACCGATTGGAAACAAAAAAATTTTCGAAGAAGCGGTGAACCGGGGGAGCCCAAAATTTTGCCAGGGGACATGAACCGCGGGCACCTGTTCTGAACCAGGGGGAACCGAAAACTCTAGGGTGCCCCCACCCCCCAATTTGGAGAGAACAGTTTTCCTAGTAGCTTTGGTGCTCGCGCGGGGAGGGGATAGGGTAATGTCTCTGTTAGGCGTTATGCTTACCTGTACGCGCCATCTTGACGTAGAGACTTATCTATAATGGAGTAAGTTTCCCCGTCAACCGTTAAAGGCCTCTGAAGTTCAACAAATGACTCTTGTAAGAATGACGCGAGAACACGAGTATTCAGCACTTAATTTCTACCCTCCTGCGAGGTTTTTATAAATGTCAAAAGGTGGCTGTTGCACACTCTAAAACATTTAGGAATCGGCGTTGGCGGTAGCTTAAGATTAGGCTCAACTACAGTTCTTCATATTATTGTGCTGCTGTCGCTGGCATTCTTCATACAGTAAACCTGAGTTATCCCTGTATGAGCTGTATATTAAGTCTAAGGCAGAGATACTCCCGCTCTAAGCAGGGATTTTGTAGCGTCCTGCTCCTACAGTTTATATAGCCGCCTTTGGCTATCAACGTAACAGAATATACAACATTTAGGGGCCTGGTCTGTACGCCCATGAAAAAAGGTCTGTTTATCACTGGAGAAAACGTATTGCTTAAGCTATGGCTCAGTACATATATATCGAGAAGGCTACTGTAAAATGCCCGTTATATAACTACCTGTCTAGTAAAGCTTAACACCTTATGCTCGACTAATCCTATTAAGTCCGTGGCCCTATGCGTCATAACCGTACAACGTGCGGCGGCGAACCTACATGGCCAAAGAGCACAACATACGTCTCACTTCCGTGTGTAAAAATAGCATTGGCCAACACAACCAGCGTACAGGAATTCTGTATTATACCGGTAAGCTATCTGTTCATGAGTATGTCTTCAGCATTTCAAATGCTGTTGCCGAATTGTTCGCGAAGGATTAGATTTTATCAGCATCCTTTTAATATTTGAAAAATTCGAAATTTTATACAGAATATATATATCGTTTGGTTATTTTATAGGCGAACATGCAAATCTGTGAGCAGTAACCAAAATTTTACCTAAACCATACTCAGTATAGGTCATTACTTACTTGGCACCAAGAGCCTGCGCAGTACGTCTACATATAATCAGCTCATTGAGGAACAATATGCGTATTTTGATAATAAACATCGATATTGCAAACAAGTTTATTATAGCACAATTTTAACAACATAGCAATTAGAGGTCTATAAAAACATTTAAGCAACACGTACGGTCCTCGCCCGAAATGACTGTCGGCGTTCGAACGGACGAAAATCGACCAGAAATAGAACGGTATATTGTCCGAACTGAACTCGAACGAACAAACTCCGCACAGCTCTCAAGATATTAAAGCGCTTCAAAAATAACAAACAGGTCTCGAACATAATTACAACAAAATTTGCAGTCTCTAGAAGAAACATAGAACGAATATTGAACGAACTGCACTCATTTCTGGCGAGTATATTATATATGGAGATTACCTTTGTCTTTTAATGCCGCCAAAGCAACCACACAATATGTATTATATTTTTAGCTTAACAATTTATGCAGTATTCAGAATAAAAGGTGCTGAGCAGCTACACGTCATCAATCTACACACAGAATAGCAAATACAGTAAAATTTTAAAAAAGAAATTATGCGCAATGACAGCTTCGAAATATCTGTCTGCTGATAACCGTCCTCGATGCAAGATTAAGCATAGCACTGTAGTTAACTTCAAATTTGAGACATCGATCGTTTTTAATTGGACTGAAAAATTTTCATAAAACAACTATCCAAGTACTCTAATGTGTGCGCGTGCAACAATTTTTGAGCCAGCACGTACCCTAGAAAACTGGACTGTTGTCCACCGCCACTAGGCCCGTAACCGTGGGCTCAGGTTAATTTTCCAGGCCCACAAAGCCTGCAAACCTATATATCAGGGACTATGGCAGTTTATCATTATTAACATTAGGTAAACCATTCTTCTGCATTTAGCATCGCAATAGTGATTTTGCTAGTGGCATTCGCAATACAGGCTATAGGACGAAGGTGTCCCGCTTTCAGCAAACACACAAAACCACACAGTCAGCCACCTTAACCGACAGGTTTTACGCTTTTAAGGATGTTGTGAAATTGGTCAGAGCACCAATTTAATAAATCGCTTAGCTTTCAAACGAAGATCCACAACAGCCTTTAGATGACGCCACTAAAGAAAATGAATCATTTGCTGTTTTGAACAGCGCTACAGGAAACAATTTAGTCATTTCGATGACAGTGGTCCATGCCTATTATAGTGAACCGTGAGTTAGCCACTAAAGGAAATCGATCAGAATCTAATTTCGACAGAAGGCGCTAACTACATCCTCCAAGTTTTCAGGACATGTCTCACTAAACGGGACTATTATGACTTTTTGCTCCTTCTAACCTGACAGAAGTATTTAGTCATTTCGTTATCAGCGCTACTTGTGTAGCTAATCTGCTTGTACTTTTGAAATTTATAGATCACAACCTTCGATAAAAATTTACAACGTCAAGCGGTCTGGGCACCAATTCTGTATTGGATGCACCTCAGGCATACATTACTGCTTCCAATATTATATTCCAACACATCCGAAAATAGGTAGATCATTGCAGCCAAAGTACAACTAAACTGAAAAAATATAAAAATTTGGCGGGCAAGTCATTATGACACTGGAACAGCTTAAACAACGAATATGTATGTTGGTGCGTCGTATTATAATCCGATTACGAGTCGAAGTAAATTATTTGCAAAAATCTATCATCCATTGATATGACTTACGACAGACATCTTGAAAAAATTTTGTTGCTCAGCGGAACAGTTTATTTAAGGAAACTCCGCTGGCTACATTTCTATTTTATTTTCACATGAATACTATCACGATCACTTTAAAATGTTTTGGAATACTACTTATTGTAATTAAATTATGCTGGTATCTGAGGCTGTGGGTCCAGAATCCTAGTGCTATCAAAACATACCCGCCAGGGACTAAGAAACGAAGTGAACTTGTGTAATCATTCTGAATTGATTAGCTAGGTCTGTTGTAAGGTATTTTGAATGGAGGCATCTATTCGGACTGGGGCAACGACTACTTGGTGTCGGGGGGCAATGACTATTTGGATTGGGAGGAACTGCAATTAAGAGGGTACGGACAACGACTTTCTAGTGTGGGTTGTGTCGATTATTTGAAGTGGCAGGCAGCAATTTTAATGTGAAGATGAATTCTAGTTATATGTATTCAATATAACATTATTAGGAATGAGATTTGTATTGCGATTTATTTTAAATTACTGAATACGAATCGCAATCTATGGCGATGAAGACAAATTTGTGCACTATTGCTGGGGTCAATTTTGTTGGAGTAGGGGGTGTGGCATATCCAATGCGTGAAGGGAGAGTTGTGCCCCCACGCATAAGGTTAAAGAGGCCTTGGTATTACATTATACAAAATTTCTAGAAAGGTTTTGTTCGAAACGGACGCTGGGTCAACGCTGAGCCAATTGCGGTTCAATAAGTCTGACTGGACATTTTTGAATGTGATTTGAATCAGCGAAGATGAATGTGTATACGTATGTTAAGCAAATTTAAACAATGAATTATACGTTTTTACAGCTATTATACATACTGTCCACAACAGAAATGACTATCAGGTTTCGGCCAAAACAATTTATTTTTCGAACAATGACCGAACAGCTTGGAGCAACAGCTTTCATTATTTGCAATTTGTTTTCATTTTAAACGTTTAATCACTACGATAGAACACTGTTCTGGGACGTCGACCACGTCCGAACAACCCCTGAAGTACAACAAACATATTCGAAAAAACGCTGAACGTCTCAAACGAACAGCGGGAGTCATTTCTGGCAGGGACTGCACAGTTTAGTAATTGATACTAATTTGTTTTACTGTTGAATATATTGAAACGTTGGAACTTAATTCATGTAGTTTACTCAAAAAGAAAATTTTGTTAAAATTTGATGATTAAATTAACCCTTTCATGCCCGAATTTTAGCAACAACGCACTAGCACAAATCACTGAACTCCAATGTTACTATCGCGAGCAACGGACGCAAATCATTGAGCTAAGTATAAGTTGTTACTCGGTTCCTTAAGGAAACTTACAAAGCTAACGATCAACAACGCGCGTGTAACGACATCACAAGGCAAACGTAGTCCACACGACGTTTCGCGTTACGCGCTAATGCTTATCTGCATTAATAGGAACGTTACACAAAATCAATAATAAAGACAAAATCTTGCTGAACCCTGGGGCTAATTAAAAGATACGAGCCTGGCCCCAAAAACCCAGCATTTGACACAATATGCAGCATTAAAGAACTAAAACAAGTCTTTAATGAAAAAACGGATAGTTAATTATTGTATCTGCATACATATATAATTTATAGTATATATTTCATTTAATTCTGTCATTAAAACAACACGTGCATTATTAATAATTACGACAAATTTGTATTATGACATACATTACGTACAGTTACGTTCAGAAACAAAAGCAAATTTATCGCGAATTGTACGTCAACAGTTCGCGACAATTTCACAACTGTTCAATTGCTATTGGAGAACTCTTCTGGAATTATTCGCGAAAAATTTACGTTTATTTCTGACCATAGCTGTACATGTAACTCTACAATAATAAACTATTGTTTACACTTTAACACCCTTCAATTGTTGCTGTATGCTTAACATTTGATCCGAATCTCATGGCATCGAGTTTAGCAAAGCAGCAATTATTAGCACACGCTTTCGATCGCCGATACAGATGCCCATTTCTCGCAAGTCGTCCATGGTAACCGTTCCAAACACGGCTGGATTAAGCACGTTCTCACGGTCGAAAATATCCAACGATTCCTGCGTTACGTCCATCGCTTGCAACATCGCAACCGTATGTTCTGGACCGAGCTGCTGGCCTGAAAACACCAAAGCACATAAATCTTTATGAGCAGTCAAATAAAATTAAACATGTATGTAGAGCACATGTTGGAACATAACTACATAAAAATGTACAATAGATACATTCTGAATAGTTCCATGGTTGATTAATTCTTACAGCAGCGTAACAGGCAACATTATTGAATCTTAAGGTTAAGCCCAACATAAAAATTGGAGCAAAATTGTTGTTTTTAACCAAATCCAAAATTTTCCATGGGTGTGTATCTGATCGAGTATGAATTTATTGAGTACTAACTAACCTTCATGAATTTATAATTTATTACTTATTATGGATAATCGAGCGTGTAACCAGGTTATAATTGTATATTTGTTATTGTATATGAGTTATGTATACCTTTAGAGATGTCTGCACATATATAATTATCGTCACTGTATGGTTTATATTGTTGCTGTAGTGTGTTAGTTAGCGCGATATGTTAAGGGGGATAATTCGTGTAGCTCGTGGAACCGCTGTGGAACTTCTGGCATTTGGAAATGAAAAACTAGTGTATCACAGCGAGACTATTATCGCGGGGTTGTATGTGCCAAGTATACAGTCATCTTTGGTTACTACAATGACTAAAGCACTTTCAGGACAGTACGACCAATATACGTGTCACTTTGTGTAAACCTTGCGAATATCATCATACTGGACCGTTTGGGTTTTGCCGAAAGAGATATCTGATCCATAACCATAAATTGATCTATCGTTATTATTGTACGGAATTGTATGAATCATAACCGAATACTTGATTTGTATATATTTTGTGGTAATATGTTGTAGAGCAAAATTGTATCGAATTCATTCTGTAATTTGTAATTGTTTGAAAAGTGTATAAAACTGTGAATTCGCTTGAACCTTGTGCTTTTGTAGTAACGTCTATAAATGATTTTATGAATATATTAATTTTTATTCTGGTCTTCTGAAATTTGCATGGTCTATTTATTAGCGGTATCAATATTATCGCCGATCGGACGGGTTTGGTAGGGTATCTCTTGGCAACCCCGTTCTGCCATTAGTGTTCGTTATATTTCGCTGCATTATTCATATATAACATAAAAATGACATGACGGTAATATATACCATAAAATGACATGATGGTGCGTATCAGGAAGGCGTAAACACTAGTGGTCGGAGGAACCTGTCCCGACCACTCCTACCCCTGAAAACGCATTTTAAGCCGTGGTTATTTGAAGTGCGGCGAGCAGCATATTTACAAAAAATGCGAACTTTTAAGTATAAACAGTAAATAATTACGAAATACCACAGTGTTCAATTTCACTGGGGAAAGAAGAAAATTTTAGTAGATGAATTATCGCTGCGCCAACTCAGAACTTCGGAACAGCTAGGAATTCCTAAGCGGCGCCTAAATGCTCCAGTGTATAACTTTTCGATATTTTCAAAGAAACTGGTCCTGTCCAGTCCAAACACATTCGAAATTCACGAACTTATTAAGGAATAACAGAGTCACACCTAAAATTTTGATAGGGAATGAGGTAGGAATATCTAATTATATTAAATTAAATAACTAATAAAAATTACAACTTAATCGATATAAAAATATATGGTAATAACCTCCATATTCTCGGGTTGAATTTAAGCCCGGCACTCTTTTTCTACCATATGCCAAGATGACCTTGCACGAGAGCTCGGTTTTCCTTCCTTTGGCTTGCTTTCATGGCATTGGGTATTAAAACGACCATCTCGCGGAGCCGAGTTCGAACCACCGGGAATCAATTAGAGGCCTGTTTCCCAAGTCCCACTAGCGCGTTTTTTGTTTTTCGAAGATCGGTACCATGTTTACATGATACCGTCTCACACGCCCCACATGTAAGTATACAACATATATGTATAAAGTATATATATATGTAAATATCTATGAATAAATATATTTATGTTAGATTATTAATGTATTAAATAAGTAAATATTATTATAAATTATATAATATCAAGCTATAGGTTATTAATATAATAATTATGTAAATATATAACAAATTGGTTTAACTTTACATATACAATATAAATACATATATATATATCAATTGGTTTTGTCATAAAATAAAAGTAATGAAACAGTACATAGTTAATATTAAGCAAATAGTATATAATTAATACTTGAATTTAATATTTATGTATTGTTTGTCAACTTTTAGTAATAGTAATATTAATATAATTTAATTTAAATGTCAAATGGATTAAAATTGGGTGGAAGAATGGGCTAGATTTAGGGATATCCTGAGATAAGGATTTTGGGCATTACAGAGGCTGGACAACTCAAATCGCTATAAATTTGTGTTGTTTTACCTTACTTGCGGTTTTTCGTTTACGGTTTTCTCTTCGACGGGATTCGCAGATGGGCGGTTATGAAGTGGACGCGGTGGCTGCGAACTGGACTCGGTAGACGTAATTGTGCGTTTGAAATATTGAGCCGGTAGTAATAATTTACATGGTATTGTAAGAGTTCTGCTTTACTTCTTTGAACTTCTAATTTTATCGTGGTCGTTGTTCGGCCCCCATCTCCGCCGTGTCTTTGGAGAAGTCGGGCCCAGGGTCCCTGTCGGAAATGCATCATCGAAACATAGGAAATTACTGGCTGAAGTCATTCAGGTTTCCTTCGGTCGAGGGTTAAGGCACCAAACAGACGCTATACTCGCGAAGATAGTTTTTTAAATCTTCGGATGAGTCAGGAGTTTAAGAACTGATCTTGAGCCGACCAAAATTAACAATTTTCTAGCGAAAGAATTGCATGTTATACTAACAGGTCCTTGCTATTTTAGAAGCATCGTAATATCTATTTCAGACCGGTCTGCTTACCGGACCACTTTTGAACCGAACCGGCGACCCGATCCGCATAAATAAGAAATATAGATCGAAACCAGACTTCGGGCAAAATTTCGATGAGAAAAGCTGGCACAATGTTGATAAAATCAAATTTTGAGATTTGCCACACTGTTCTAGTCCAACTTGGCTATTGAACCGGTCATGAACCAACAAAACCGATCATCTAGGCAGACTGCGCATGTTGACAAAAACATCAAGACTTTGTAACGGCCGCAATGACCGCCGGAGTGACCGGTGCAAATCCGTACGATCACTCCGTACGTTTTCTAATCAATTTGTTGGATTAAGAACAAATTGCTCGAACGTTTAAATTTTAAGCTTTCCTGAACGGGTTAGCTTGTATAGTAGATGTAGACGCAGTCGTTGAATCACGAGTCAAGAAGGCGTGCTGTTCAACGGTTAAGGGCGGTTAACTGTAGGTGAAGGCAAACAGGAACGCCTTTAGTCGCTTCCTGAAGTGTGTTAATGATGTGCTCCCACATCTAATGGCAATCGAGATGTCGTTTCATATAACTGGAGCAAAGGATTCAAAACTGTTGGTGCTACAGTGTGGTATTTGCAGTTGACGCTGAGCAAACAGGCACTCGATGTCTCCCAAATGAAACAGATTTATGAGATAAGACGGGCCCTCGTCACATAGACATCTATGAACGATATAAGCCACTTTGAAGATAATGAGATGTTTCACGGGAAGCCAGTGTAAGTTCATAAGCACAGCAGTGATATGGCCAAATCGTTTCGTGAGGGTGACGACTCGAGCAGCGGTGTGCAATACCCGTATTAAATACTTTACTGTCATTCCCGGTAGCCTGGCAAAGAGAGAATTACAGCAGTCTATGCGAGATATCACAAGTGCCCTTATCATGGTTTCCATGGTGTCGCGATCAAGACGTCGCCGGATTTGGCGTAAATCATTGAGTTGCCACATGCAGACACGGCTGATCTCAAGAACATGTGGCTTAAGGGTTAGAGTTCATCATCCATGATAATCCAGAAGAATTTAAAAGAGCGCGCCCGATCATTTCCTCGGCCAGCGAAGTCAAAACTAATGATAACTGGGAATTTGCTGTTGACAATGACAAACTCAGATTTAGATGGATTTA
Organism: Trileptium ribeirensis; assembly: GCA_030248225.1. Classification (NCBI taxonomy): domain Eukaryota; kingdom Metazoa; phylum Nematoda; class Enoplea; order Enoplida; family Thoracostomopsidae; genus Trileptium; species Trileptium ribeirensis. Next base: position 116,383 of record JASANE010002101.1, read on the forward strand.
GTTTTAACATGTTATTGCGAAGCCGCAGCACAATAGCATCAGTAGCATGACGTAAGAATTGAAACTTCTGCGTGGCACTGGAAGAGTCAAAACTTATGTAAACAACGTCATCAACATGCTGTTTAATCAATTCGGCAGGTGGGGCAGTGTACATATTTCACGGTTAGCTCCTTGTGGAAAGGAAACATTACCGTAATTACGTGATTTACAACATGTTCTTTTACTGTCTGGTCGCTGGTGCCGGAGTGCAAGTTGCGAGCATGGAGGACAGCCTTAGGGACAGACTTTGCGGCAACAACACCGTGCAAGAGACAATCAGTTGCAGTCCCTGCAGTGGCTCCTTTACGGGCTTTACGCTTGGCTTTGACCATCTGAGACCACATAGTGCTTTAATTATTATCAGTAATCACAACGTTACCTCCATCGCTGTCTAGAATAGGTTGGTCGATTGCGCTATCGGAGGTGAAGTTATCCTCGCAAACAACCACTTGGCTGCATATATTGGTCGACGTAGTTTTTGGAAGAGGGCTCGAACTGCTTGCAGGATTCAAAATGGCATTATTAGGACCAACATACCAATTTGCATACCTGATAAGGCCATTGCCTTCCTCACCAAATGCCCAATTTGATGTCCAACGACATGCATCACAGATTTGAAGACGACATCGAAAGATGTCATAAGAGAACTGTTGCCGGATTGGGACCTCGACGAATCCCGGGCCTGTTGAGTGCACGGGAGACAGATGAGTTTGATGAAAGGTACTGCAGCAGCTGTTTCAAACCGACGGAACATGTCATCAGTGATAATGCAGCATCGGACGTGAGAGGGACAACAGAGTTGGCACGATACGAGATCACGCTCGCCAATTTTGACGTCACATTTGGCATATGGATTGTCAGGTGACGATTTGTCACGCACTCCAGTCATAGTATCCGATAGTTAACATAAGTCATATGACACAATGTTAACCCACTTGTATATTGTCACATGCAACTCAGCTACTGGCAATAAAAGGAGCAGTGGAATGAGAAGAATATTGATATCTCAGACAGTACCCTACTAGACCAGCAAACTGAGGACGCAATTGCAATGAATGTTATTATGCTTTGTCAATTGTTGAGTCGTAATATATGTAATAAAGTTATTCAGTATATCATTATTGATTGTACCACAATCGAACAGTGACTGTACCGCAGTCGAATAGATACTTTGGATGCAATTGGGTTAAAACTGAATCGGCTATTCTTAATCTTATTGGTTATCGCCGCCCTTAAATTTGTACTTTCGATTAGGTGATTGCTTATTAGAATACATTCTGGCCACTGTCCCCAGTCCATAAAATTTAGCAGTAATTATACAATGGTACGTTGCTATACAGCTTGCTTGAAACGGAAGAAGGTAGCAGACCGTGAAAATGCCGCATTGAGATCCCCGCTGACCGTCAGCTTAAATGGATCCCACCCCTATAAGAGAGACCCATATAGTAAAATGACTCTCCTTGCGAAATTTAGCTCCGACATACAAACTTTAGGAGTCAGTAAAAAGCAAACTCTTAAAGAGTGTAGTTGGCTCGTGTAAATTGGCGACAGCACCACCAGAGTTGGTCATTCCTCCATTAGGTGACTACTCGCGAGCCTAGCTGTCGATCTCTTCGTTTTCGAAAGTAGATAAATTTAAGGAAATAGTGATAGACCGCTGAATTTTACTATAGTCGTGACCTAGCGCAATAGCATTGCCTGTATATAGGATGATTCTGATATACATTCGGGACGGACCTCTACATAGCGGCAGAAATTATCGGTTTTTACGATGTGACGAGGCGATGTCGCTATCGAACTATCAGGAAATCACCCCATTGGAAATCAGTTTGAACCCTTTGAGGATTTGTGTATTTCAGGCCATAATCTGTCTTAAGATATACATTTTTAACCCTGTCTCTTTGGAATAGAAGAAATTGGATCTAGATTTATGTGTTAAGAGGTTAGAATCAGAAAAAGATAGAGAAAAACAAGATCTGAGCCATCTACTGATATTGAAGAAATTTTATGCTACGATCCGAAATGCCCAACTTAAATTATTCAAACTGTCAATGGTGATCAAGCAATCAATTGTGATTTCTGCGGTCGATCCTTCCACAGAAAATGCACAGGTATCTCTGTTTCGCTTGCTACTGAATTAGCTAAAGACAATGTACAATTATCGTGGAATAGTTCTCATTGTGCACCTAAAGTGAAATCAATTTTGAGTGCCAACGCTAAATGTGAAAAAAGGCTTGATGATTTGACCGAACGTGTGAGTAATTTAGAAAGTAAAGCGACCGGTGCCAGCAACGCTGGCTTTTCCGGAATTGACGTTATTCGTGAATTACGCGAGATCGATTTTCGCAAACCGAACATTATGATTTACAACATTGAAGAGTCAACCGCTGAGGATGGTGAGCAGCGTAAACAGATGGATAGTGCAGTAGTTACTGATATTCTTCAAACTATGGGTATAAATGTAAATGAACGTCCGGATGTGAATTTCAAACTTACCGTTCGTTTAGGCAAGGCGCAAGAGGGCCGTAATCGACCCCTAAAGGTTGTGTTTGATACAGAAGCTCAAAAAGCTTGTTATGTCTAAAACTAAATTCTTGAAAAACTCAAGATACAAACACATATCCATTCAACATGATCTGACAAAATTGCAAGTTGCTGCCGATAAGAGCATACTTGAACGGCACAAATCCATCCATGGTGGTAAAAAAGCTTTTGTACGGAACGGTCGATTGTTTTACAGCAAGTCTTATCTTGCAAATTCAAGTGACGGTATCAACAAATCTGATGCAAGGCAGACAACCACTCATATGTCGTCCGCAAATGTCCCTTTAGGCGGGATATAAATTGTGATTGTAGTTATCTTTTATCTTCTAAGGTTTTAACAATTAATCAAACTTTTTGTGATTATTCTAAACATAATTGTTTTACCAATAACATACCTGTTGTTAACATAAAAAAAGTTTTGTTTGTAAACCCAGTAGCTTATCATGTATATCTAAATGCGCGAAGTTTGATAAACAAACAACATTTACTGAAAAATCTAATTTCACAACAACCTATCGATATCATAGCCGTATGTGAGTCATGGGGTCGGGAAGCAGTCTCTAACACTGAGCTAAATATTCCAAGTTTCGTTATCTTCCGGGCGGATAGACCAGGTCCGACAATCGGCGGCGGAGTTATACTGTATATATCCGAGTGGCTGAAACCTTTACCTATCGCCGATTTGAACACTTACAATTATCATGATATTATTGCCGCACGAATCAAACTAAACAGCAACGACAACTTAACAATAATATGCGCATATAGGTCTCCAAGCAACACTGCTACCCAAAACGAAACTCTATATAAAATTATATCCGACTTAGGATCTCTTGACTCGTCACACGTGCTCCTTCTTGGCGATTTTAATTATGGGCAGATAAACTGGATTAACCACACTTGGCTTGCTTCCTGTGTCAATTTCATGATCTCCATTGATAACAGTGGTCTGTTTCAACATGTACAAACGCCCACAAGACAATCGGCAGTTTTAGATCTGGTCTTCAGTTCTGAGGAGAATATGATTCAAGAATTACATACTGAACCTCCTCTAGGAAACAGTGATCATTTGATAGTCTGTTTTAAGCTTATTTTGTATACAGCTAAAATACGTAAATACGCAGAGTCTCGGTCACTAAACCTATGGCGGGCAGATTGGGCTCGCATTAATTCAGACATTGCTACTAAATTGCGCGATGAACATGCCTTGGACATAGCTGACACTGATATATTGTGGCACGTTATCAAAAACTGTGTGCTTACTTGTGTTAAACGCCACACTCCCCTAAGACGCCGTAACCAATTCAAAAGTGAGGCTCCATGGATAAATAATACCGTTCGTGAAACATGGAGACGTATGAAAAATGCATAGCGTGCCTACCAACGATGCCTCACAGCTGCTTCGTATGATCGTTTCATGGCTCTTACACATGAGCTAACTCTTGTTACAAACAGGGCTATATGGTTATTTGAAAAACACCTAGCTTCAAACTTAAAGTCTGATCCCAAGTCATTTTGGCGTTACGTTTCCTCTCGACATAAAACTAAAAGTAGCGTGGGCCCTATAATGCGACAGGACGGTACTTATTGTGAGAATGATGCTGAATCTGCAACCTGTCTAAACGACTTTTTTGCATCGGTGTTCATTTCTGATGATGATGGTAACAATATGATCCCTAGTTTCCCTATCCGCACAAGTGCTATACTGACTTCGGTAAATTTTACACAACAAAATATACAAAATGCTATTTCGGCGTCAAAACTGACATCAGCCGACGGTGATGATGGTATTAATAATTACATATTGAAAAATTGTGCCGACACAATTTCGCCCTATCTTGCAAAGCTTTTCACACTGTCGTTTAGCAATGGCTATTTGCCCGCTGACTGGCGTACTGCGCTTGTTACCCCAATTTTCAAATCTGGCAGTAAATATAAACCTGAGAACTTTCGTCCAATAAGCCTCACATCCTGCATTTGTAAAATTATGGAGCGAATAGTTCGACAACAGCTTCTAACCTATGCTCTAAGTAACTCGTTATGGAACAGTTGCCAATATGGTTTCGTCCCAAACCGCTCCACCGAACTTCAACTTATTGATTTTTTGGATGCAGTCACCAAAATTGTTGACAAAGGTGATAGTGCCGATGTAATTTACTTAGATTACGAAAAGCCTTTGATCGCGTATCGCATCCTCGCCTCCTGAAAAAGCTCTATGCATATGGAATTCGAAACCCTCTACTAGAGTGGATAAAAGGCTTCTTGTATCAACGTACCCAACGAGTCGTTCTAAATGGTAGCTCATCACCTCTTGTCTCAGTAACATCCGGGGTGCCTCAAGGGTCAGTGATCGGGCCTGTGTTGTTTACATTTTATGCAAATGATTTAAGTGATGCAGTATCCAGCAAACTCTGGATGTTTGCTGACGATACCAAACTCATGCGACGTGTCCATAATGTTTTCATTGGATCGACTGTATGGACCTCGAGGCAGATATAAACTCAGTTTGTAGGTGGGCTGATCTTTCACTTCTCGAGTTCAATGCTGACAAGTCGTTGGTTGTTCATTTTGGTTTTCACAACCCCCAATGGGAATATGAAATGAACGGACGGCGTGTGCCTTCTGCAACTACGGTTTCGGACCTCGGGGTGCTTATTTCAGACTGTTTGACCGCTTCAGCACACTGTGCAAAAGTTGTAGCAGAAGCAAAACGCATCATTCGTCTGGTGGCCAGAACTTGGCGTTTTTGGGATGCCTCAACTTTCCTTATCCTATATTTTTCACTCGTCAGACCAAAACTTGAATATGCGAGTTCAGCCTGGAGCCCTCACTATAGCCGTGACGTCACATTGATAGAAAATGTACAACGTCGAGCAACTCGATTATTACCATCCCTCCGTGGATACAACTATGAGACTAGAATGAACATTCTCGGGCTGCAATCACTTGAATACCGCCGACTACGAGCAGATTTAATTCTCACTCATAAGATGATACATGGTCTAGTTGATTATGATTGGTCCAGATTGTTCTCTTTTGCTCCGATTACTGGCACAAGACAACACTTGCTGAAGCTTCAACCAACTCAAACTGCTCGGTTAAACTGCCGCCACCATTTTTTCGCCCATGGAATAATTCAAACTTGGAACAGCCTTCCGGAACATGTTGTGGTCGCACCATCCACCCCAATGTTTAAGCGCCTCCTACATGACTCGCATACGGCTATATGATCTTTGCCGTTTCTGCCGCTGCGCTGTATGTTTCAGCTGCACAAAACAATGCGAGTGCGAAGACAAGCCGAACGATGATTTCGGCTATTGCCCAATCCTTTAAATATTGCTCTGCTTTACGTTGCTATTGTGCTTACCGACGGATTGGGTCTCTGGTAAGCAAAGAAAAAAAAAAACACACACAAAACAAACAAAAATCTCCCAAAAAAAAACCCCAAAAAAAATGCAGCATCAATTTTTGTGAATCTTTAGGAGGAGCAAACTGGTCACGATAAATTTTTACCAGGACACCGAAGTGATTTAAGACACTTGAGCTGCGCCTCTCTTGGATCGTAGTGGCTCAAGAGTGTAAGGTGCGCAAACAGTTGAAATCTAGAGAGTGCTAACCGATGGAGGACTAACAAAAATAATAAATAAAAAAAATAAAATCATTCTTCTATAAAACAACCGGCAGGGGTGGTGCGGGGCGGGGCACCGTCCCTCCTCTCTTAAAAAACACAATACATCGTATATGGCATCTATGTCGCACTGTTGCTCCCTCCCTTCCGATTCGGTAAACAACATTGTTGTTCCCTGCCTATTAACATTGTTGTTCTCGATAAGGCAGGCTTTGAAAGTCAAACTAGTATTTAAGGCCCGGTGAACGACCATCAGAATCGCAATAAAATCAATCAAAGCAATCGAACGCAATAAAAATAGCTGTATGGTCTCCTTGGCCGGCGAGCAGGTGACGGAGCGAATGTCCTGCGGACCTCAATGTTAGTGCCACGTAGGCACGTGCGCAACCAATCGGGCGGGATCCAAACACGTCCCGTGAAGCGCTTCTACGACTTGCTAAACTCCGTAGCTTCTCTCATCTGACCGAGGAAAAATGACAAATTAAATCCCAACTTGAGGTTACGATAGGCGAGGTTGCACGGGCATTGCGTTTTGAAGATGCGTAGTGCAGCGGTGTTCCGTTATTACAAATATATCTCGCAAGCTTCGACGGCGATTTACAACAGCCAATTTATATAAACCATTAGGGACTAGCTGTAACTTATTTCGCAAACTGTTGGCGAACAAATTAGCGTACTTTCCGGGAATGATTCGCGAAAAATTTGCTTTTATTATTACTCCTTATGCTTATAGCAAAAACCTATGTAAAATGAATTGCGGCCTGCAGAAATACCCATTTACAGCAAGTAGATAGTAAATGCAATTACAAACAAAGAAATTATATACATATATGCAATAAATGCATGAAGAACACGGAAAATGCAATTGTAAAACAGCGTTAAGCCGGGGGTACGGTTTCACCCAGGTAACCTGGGGGTCATTCCCCCAGGCTTGGGCCGGGGGCCCATTAGCTCAAAGCCCACCAGGTAAAAAAATATTTTATTCCTGCGGAGAGTTCAGTGAACCGACGGACTTGGAAAACCTTTAAATTGTTTGTGAATTATTTCTTTACTTCTTTAATGCCTGATATTTTACGTAATCACCGACGGTTGAGCTTTCTGTGGTTTTGAAGACAAACGAAAGTCAACAGAACTTCACGTCGTGTTTGCGAAAGCCACAATGTTTTGAATAAGAATTTTAAAATAGACTGTACCTTAATGCACGTAAAAACATAATGAAATCTTCACTTCATATCGACTGGTTTGGCGTACTACCCATGATAGGTGTATTATGCTTAAATACAATTTACTAAACCTTCGGCTGCCCTCTGCATTTAATGAAAATTTGCCAGGAGTTTCTAGCGAGCTTCGAAAGAAAGTGGCATCAGATTCTGCCAGTGGTTATGAAACTGGCGCGCCCTGTGTTCGATCGGGGTCTGGAATCTAAAAACAGTCATGACTCAGCATTTGCGTTATAACGCTAAAACTGGAAACTTGTCGAGGCTAAATTTTTAAATTCTTAGTGTATTCTACAATACAAAGCGTCATAACAATAGATACTGTATAGTTACTTAGAGCTTTTACTGCTCTACAAAAGGAGCCAAAAAAGTTTATTACTAATGTTTTCATAGGTGATGGAGATAAGACCGTTGTCGTATATTTCGGGCCCATCTTGAAACCCATTTTTATCCAATCTCACAATAGGCTACCACCACAATAACGAGTCATATGAAGCTAAGACGAAATCAGCTGAAAAAGCCCTTATAATAGAGATATTGTCGTTTTCATGCATTTCTGGTATCATGGACCCATTTTAAAATATATTTTGACCCAATATAACATAGGTAACCACCACAATATCGAATCATGTGCAGCTGCGTAACGCTTTTCTTGCTCTAAAAATGAGCCAGGGGACCAATTGGTCATGGATATAAGGCTGCTTTATAATGTGGTTCGTATGGGCCGTTCAAAAACCCATTTGAGCCGTAATACTGGATCGAAGTGTAATCTTGTGCACACGCTTTATACATAGTTTTATACAGCGTTAATTTTGTACAAAATGGACCTGGTTTGACTGAAATGTCTTCACCTGTTGTCGAGATACAGCCGAACAATATTTTGTCGAACCTCATTTTGACCAAACTCGACCCTGCTTGACAAATTTTTAGTGTGGCAAAGAGTTGGAATCCGTTTTGGCCCTGACTTAAGGACACACAGAGATTTTAGGCTTTTATTTGGGCTAAGGCTCAACAGGATCACACGTCGCAAATTTGAGACATGAATGCCACAAGAAAAAATCCAGAAACTGACAATTATTCAACTTCGCTAAAATTCAGAATTCAACAACTAAAAATATGCTCACAAACGCAACGATAACGTCTATGACTTAGGTTAGCAGCAATTCTTTTAATAAAATTATTGCATAACTGCAGAAATTTGTTAATTTCGGATCAGACTTTTAGAAAATGTTTTGTCACGTGTTATCTGAAGTATTGGCAGCAGGGAAAAATAATTTGCTGTAGATTGTTGAAGAAAAGAGAGCAAGCCAGTTTTACCAGAGGGTAGCTCTTCTGAACCATGGTAACCGAAATACGCCTTCAGTAATTTTTTCTGCGTTCCAGTAAAAACGGTTGCAGTTGACACAGAAAATTGACAAAATTTTTACTAAAATTACATTTCGTAGCTAAAAATTTTCTAAACTATGTAAAGAAATTTTTTAGTCTTGGATTGAAATTTTGAAATATTTTATCAATTTTCTGCTCTCAATGAGTGTGTTTTACTGGATAAAAAACAAATTTGTTGGCTGGCATTGAATCAAAGATTCTAGAATTTTACCTAGGTACCCTCGTAATGAACCAGATGCAACCAAAATATGCAGGTCCATCAACCGAAATATGGAGAACCACGTCGTCATTATAAAACACGACGCACGTTTTTGAGATTCGGCAAAGGTTCCATTGGAACTAAAAAACACGTGTGTCATCAAAAGTGCTTATATACCACTAATATGTGCAGATAAGACTAAACCAAAACTTAACGCTTACTTAACCCAGCAACAGCTCCAGAGCGCAACCGCTCCAAAAGCTTTGTTCCTTCCGCACGACGATCGTGAGCGTAGACATTTTTTCGAAGACCCGGCAATTTTACGGCAACAGAAATATCCGAGCGAGAACCAAAATTCGATGCCAATGGTTCTTTTAGCGTTACAGGCAGTGGAGCGTTTACGTTCAGTTTCGTCGTAGAATGGTTCGGTTCGTGTATACCATGATTGCTGTGATTACCACAAGGTTCCCGTGTTCCTGGCATCCCCTCATCAATATATGTATCCGGGTAACCATGTGGCAAGAAACTCGCACTGTGTTGATGTGAAGAAGTGGCGTGCTGGGTCATGTCAACGTCAACTTTGGGCTTTTTGGCTTCATATTCCAACTTTCCCACACGCTGTACTAATTTTGTTTTCTGAGGTTTGACATTAGCCGGCGGCATGCATTGTCTATTTTCTGCCTGCAGTAATCCCAGTCCTAATATATCATGTTGGTTGCCACTATCATGCTGAAAGAGATCACGGTGTGTGCTATACGGCTGTAACATAGCGTTATTATGTTTCGGCAATAGTTGTGTCTCTGCAGTCGAAGTTACTTCTGTACAAGAAGAATAATCGTCCATAGAAGCCGCGGACTGTTGCAAGCACGCAGCATTTTTCAGAGCACGAGGAAAAACAGACGAACAGTGACCTGACTGTGAAATTTTTTGTACTCCGTCTATATTTAGCGGCGCGGTCGATGCTTTTAAAGAGGAAAATTTGTTTGGCGTTGAATGAGGCATATCTTCTGCTAATTGGTATGGGTTTAATAGTAAACTATTTCTGGAACGTGAATCGAACGAGCGATTAACAGTTGCAACGCCGGGACCAGGCAGTTTCGACTGGGTTTCTTCAAAAGATTTCGCCAGCCTTGTGCCATCACGAAACATAGTAGATGGGTCTACGGCACAACTTTGTTTCTGACCGAAGTTTTTTACCATACGATTCATACTAAAATATTGAGTTTGCTGTTTGTTTGAAGCCAACCGTTGGAAAGTTGCGTTTTTCACATGCTGTTGGTTGACGCCACCAGGAACTGCCAAGTGCGACGCTGCTTCATTTGGATTAATCTGCGAATGAATGTTTTGATCGCCATAAGGGTGAACCAAACCCTGCATCACTTTTTCTGTTGCTAAAGGGCTAAATACTTCCGAGTCACGCTGAAGAAGATAATTTTGAGGCTTTGTAGGTATCACACCAACAGTAGGCTTTTTATGCTCCCTGTTTATATATTTCTTAAAATTCTGATCGTTAGAAAACCCATGATGCATCGAGGAAACACTGTTACCCCCCGAAGGCACATGTAGAGCTGCCGTGTCGATTTTGCAGTATGACGGAGCCTTGCTATCCACGTTAGAAGCGTATTGCACTTGGTTAGGTGCACGAAAAGCAGAGTTAGTGTCTAGAATTATTAATACTACAATACATTCACATCAAGACAAGACAACGGTCATAGCAAAGCCGCTGTATTATACTTTGAATTACGTCGTGTGCAGTCACGCGCCGAAAAATTCGCGAACGATAAGTGCATAAATTCTTAAATTATTTTTGGGTTGTCATAAAGTTTGCAGATCGTAATGGTATCAATAATAGTATGTTTCGTTAGAAAACTTGTCCAAAACTGTTCTGGAATATCTAGAGTAGTATGATACCTCACTTTTCGAATTCTGAATGTTCGTCCCCATACTTGCCCGAAACCGCCAATTTACACTAAATCAATGGCGATTTAAAAATATCCCTGACTAGTGTTTTATAAATACTGTTATTTCTAAAGCTAATACACCGTATTAAAATTTATTTATATCTAAGTATGAAAGTAGTTACGAGTACCTGAAAGTATATAACATTTACCCCAACTTCTAAATTTCACATGAACATGGGGCTCTCAAAGATTTCTCCTAAAAATTTCAGAAGGTCCAGTTCAAACAAAGTCAGTAAAGCGTTCGAAAAATAATCAAACTTCATTTATTAGTTTTGAAAAAAAATTTAAAAAAATTTGATATAATCGTACCCTGCTCGAAATATGTACTACAGTCTTCTTCATGAGTATATGATAATGCGTGGGTAAACTTAAGGTTACCAACCCCACTAAGGATTATTCTAATAACCGTTAGTGAATCGCAAACCCATGTCACCGAAAAATGCTAAATTTCATTCCGTTTTTCTCTAACCGGAAATCGACAAAATCAAATCGAAATGCCAGAAATTATCACATATGCTCGAAGAGAGCTTTGGTGACTTTCAATTTGCAGAAATTAGGTTCCTTAATGCATAAAAACGTGGAATGGCTTGTCCAGTGTTCTCGAACAAATTTAGTGCAATAGTGACGTCACAAAGAAACAGATCCAATAGTTAAACTCTTGATGTTCGTTAAGAGAGGCTGCTGATTAAAATTCGACAGATATTCGCAATCAAAATTTCAACAATTTTTCTAGAATTTTCGCGAGCGCAAAAATGCTTAGATTTCAATCGCAGAGGCGGGAGCTCGGTAACACTTTTGCGCCAAATTTCGATTGACCAAAAAACGTCCCGTTTTTTATGAAAAATCGCAAAATAAGATGGTTGTAGCGTCGCCTTCAGTTTATTTACGCATAAATTAAGGCCGTTTACACTAGAGGCACGCTGTGAGGAGAAAAATACATAATAGAAATGACACCAAGACTGCTAAAACTTTGAATTTTCTCAAGTATCTTTCATTGCATTTAGTTATGTTAAAATACCTGTACAGCGCAACATAAGTACACGAAACTGGCCAGTCCACAGCCTTGCGAAAAGTGGGGACATCGGGTTCATTTTCGGGGGAAACTTTTAAGTGGGTAGGGGAATCAATGTTGATTAAAATGCTAAACATTTCCATATTCTTCATGTATTTACTGTCATACAAGTAACGTTACGCTATAAAACGATGTTTTGCATTAGAAATAGTGGTAATGTTTAAAAGATACAGAAAACATAGATTGCGGTATTTTCACATAGAAAACAGAAATTTAGAGGCATTAGTTAATTTAGGATTTAGTTGGACATCGGGGGGGGGGGGGGTTAGGCCCAGTGGGAAGGGTGCGGCCAGGAGAAAAACTGCACGAACATGCGGTATTTTGAATGCAAGGGGTCCCCCTACCCTCCGCTGTGGACAGGCCAATGAAATTTCCAGAAAAGCTTACCGTGCTGAATCAGCGGGTTAATGACAGCGGTTATGTTATTCGGTGTTAGTCCGAATTGTGTAGAGCCTACGGTTAGAACGGCTTGAGCGGCATCCTGTAATATGTATAATGCATAGCTTAGTTAACAAGTTAAGCCATACAATTTATGGTTATTTAATAAACATTCTTAATAATTTTTAATTAACATTTTTACAAATACGTTTGAAATAATGCCGTATAAAGACGCAGTAACATTGGTTTTGCTTAAAGCATACAATTTTCTAGAAGAAAGTGAGCAGAGATATTCATGGAGATTAAAATTGCATTCGAAAAGCATTGTTATTATTTCATGAAAGATTATTACTATGTTTTGTAGAAATTCAAACATAGGTCTCGAACACCTGCGAATTTTTCACTAAATTGATGAATTTTGACGAAAAGTTCATGGAAGATTTGTTTTTGCTCAAGTTCGTAGCAGTAACTTGCGCATGGTCAGGGAAATTGCTATTTGCTATCGACGCAGGAATTTTGGAATGCTACCAGGCATCGGCATTTTAAGAACAGGTGAGAAATAATTCAAAATTGAGCTAACCATCACAAATGGTACTTCAATTATTGTAGAATCATGCGATGTTCATAGCATATTAGATTTTCGAATACGCTGTAACCCCAATAGTTCCAGCAAAGCTTACAGTTTGTGAGCAAGAGTGTTAAGAAAACTAAAAGCAATAATTATATAAATTTGTTTAGCGTTTTACAAAATTTTCCCGCGTGTCTTGCACATTCATTAGGTCATTATGTATCGAATTTCGCTCATTAAGAATGTTCGTTGTTCCTTCAGGTGAAGCCATCGTTCTCATAGGTGACTTCAATTTGCCGTCTATTGACCGGAACAGTCTCTGGTCACCGAACAGAAGACACAGTTTATTCGGTCATGATCTCTATAATCTTAGTTTCCTGCAGTTAGTACGTCAAGCCCACTAGGTTTAATCCTCCAAATACACTTGATCTAATTTTCACTAGGATTATCAACAATTTCTCGGTAGATGCCCCTCTAGGGACATCTGACCATGCTTCCCTAGGTCATATTGAACTTTATAGTCAACGGTCCACTGTTTCATTTTAGGAACTTCTACCGATGTAAAACAGCAGCTATTAGCGAGGTTCTGTGTAATATTGATTGGTTACAAGATTTTTGGTTTCATTCTAATATCGATGAACGAGAAAACCTAGGTTAAGTTCAGTGTTTTTGCAATTCGTTTCTTTATATTTTTAATATTGTCATTGTTTTGTGCCTGTAGAATTGCGCAAAAAAGAATTCTCATGGCCAGATCATATTACTAGTAACTCTATCGAGATTGCAGAACGTAGTGAAGCATAGGTACACCCAGACCTACAATCCTTTTGCGTGCACATCAAATCAGCTCTCGATAGCATTCGTCGATATGCTATATGTGGATATCACACAATACCAGCACAAGTTACAACAAAACTAACACCGGCAAAGAGTTTCCCATGCCCGAAAACCCCCAAGTGAAACTTTTCAGCCGCCCAGGACGTCAGAACAAATTTTATAATTTTGGGACGAGGAACCACGATGGTGACATATCTCAAACCCCGTAATTCCAAAACCGGAGCCTTAATCGAAAAACAAAAAAGAGGCATCGGCGCTTATCATTTTACTATGAAATAAAACCAATCTGAGAAAGAAATTCGAATGTTAATATAAAAATAACCTTGTTTCCGTGAAGGGCACTAAAAAACCTCATTTTGACCTCTGACCACCAACCATGGGGCGTCATGCCCCGTACCCATAGAACCATGGGTCGCAGAGCAAAACCAGCACAGGCAATGCGTTTCCCATGCCCGAAAATCCCCAAGTGATACTATTCAGCCGCCCAGGACGTCAGAACAAATTTTCTATTTTTGAAACGAGGAACCATCAGGGTGCCATATTTCAAACTCCATAACTCCAAAACCGGAGCCTTAGTCGAAAAACAAAAAAGAGACTTCTGAATTTATCATTTTACTATGAAATAAAACCAACCAGAGAAAGAAATTCGAATGTTAATATAAAAATAACCTTGCTTCCGTGACGGGTACTAAAAACCCTCATTTTGACCTCTGACCCAAACCATGGGGCGTCATGCCCCCATACCCATGGAACCATGGCTCGCAGAGCAACACCAGCACCGACAATGAGTTTCCCATGCCCGAAAACCTCCAAGTGAAACTTTTCAGCCGCCCAGGACGTCAGAACAAATTTTCTAATTTTGGGACGAGGAACCATGAGGGTGACATACCTCAAACCCCATAACTCCAAAACCGGAGCCTTAATCGAAAAACAAAAAAGAGGCATTGGCGCTTATCATTTTACTATGAAATAAAACCAACCTGAGAAAGAAATTCGAATGTTAATATAAAAATAACCTTGTTTCCGTGAAGGGCACTAAAAACCCTCATTTTGACCTCTGACCCCCAACCATGGGGCGTCATGCCCCGTACCCATAGAACCATGGGTCGCAGAGCAAAACCAGCACAGGCAATGCGTTTCCCATGCCCGAAAATCCCCAAGTGATACTATTCAGCCGCCCAGGACGTCAGAACAAATTTTCTATTTTTGAAACGAGGAACCATCAGGGTGCCATATTTCAAACTCCATAACTCCAAAACCGGAGCCTTAATCGAAAAACAAAAAAAGAGACATCTGAATTTATCATTTTACTATGAAATAAAACCAACCAGAGAAAGAAATTCGAATGTTAATATAAAAATAACCTTGCTTCCGTGACGGGTACTAAAAAACCCTCATTTTGACCTCTGACCCAAACCATGGGGCGTCATGCCCCCATACCCATGGAACCATGGCTCGCAGAGCAACACCAGCACCGACAATGAGTTTCCCATGCCCGAAAACCTCCAAGTGAAACTTTTCAGCCGCCCAGGACGTCAGAACAAATTTTCTAATTTTGGGACGAGGAACCATGAGGGTGACATACCTCAAACCCCATAACTCCAAAACCGGAGCCTTAATCGAAAAACAAAAAACGAGGCATCGGCGCTTATCATTTTACTATGAAATAAAACCAACCTGAGAAAGAAATTAGAATGTTAATATAAACATAACCTTGTTTCCGTGAAGGGTACTAAAACCTTCATTTTGACCTCTGACCGCCAACCATGGGGCGTCATGCCGCGTACCCATAGAACCATGGGTCGCAGAGCAAAACCAGCACCGGCAATGAGTTTCCCATGCCCGAAAACCCCCAAGTGAAACTATTCAGCCGCCCAGGACGTTTCTCCGCCTTCTTTATTTTTTGATCGAAAATTAAGCCACATATTTTGTTTTAATGCTGTTTTATTTCAGCCACGGCTTACCTCCATAGGCCGCCTTTTGGCTGTTATCCTCAATATTGCTTATGAGCGATCTAGTATTGTTATTGTTACTATTTAATTCTGAAGTAAATCTTTTGTTTGTTTGTTCGTTCATTCATTATGTATGTGATATTGCAGCTGCTCGCAGTAGTAGGTTGTGAAAAGAGCAAACTTTGAGAACAGAAAAAATGTAAAATTTCTAGAACTTCAACAGAATTTCGATCGAGGAAGCCGAAATTTACACTTCTAGCTGCCCGCCGCAGGTATTCAAGTCGCCGTTTGAATCAGATCCGCCCGCAATTATTCCCCATAGCTCTACTGCCCGCAATTATTCCACATAGCTCTACTCAATGTAATTTCCGAAAAAATGATTTGTCTATTTTGCGACACCTCCGATAAACCATGACTCAGTGTCTAAAGAACTTTATGTACTAGCGTACATAAATTATCTGTTAGTACAATAAGGACAGCCATGCGCTAAATACAAACCCTTACTTACATTATTCGTAAATTCAATTAACGCAAACTGGAGCCGCTTATGAAGCCAAATTTTCAGTACGTTAGCGCTTCCGACAGTGTTCTCAACGCTTAACCACAGATAACGCAAGCTGCACAATGTTGTAGCAAGCGAGGCTATGCGAATAACGCGTGAATCAGCTGAACGTCCTGGACTGTGCGTCATCGGTTGAACTTCATTGTCATGATTACCTACAATACGTGTTACAGTTTGAGAGAAATACTTTTTACATCTGAAGCTTTGTTACATAATATTATATTTTTATTGTAGGATATAAAACGAAATTGATAATAATGTACAACAAAGGGTTAATGAATTTTTTTTGCGAAAAATTATGACACTCAGTCTTCCTGATGCACGTACTATGTCTTATACGATGAATATGCAGGTTTTTCGGCCTCCCCCCCAAAACAAAAAAGAACAAGTAACCCCTAAATTCCCCGAAGCGTATCTGCTATAACTCTAAAAACACTGTGGGTTGCCGAAAATCCCCTGCATTTTTGATGGGGTGGGGGTAGTCCGATAAACGACCACATTATCGGAGAGACATAATACATGAATATGACTGAGTGTCACAGTATTCTACAAAATTTTAAATGATCCCTTGGCACAACAAAGTGCTTCTTTACATAACGTGTGACGGACTTATTCCGAAAGTTGTGCGTAAAGAGTGGTACGTAACTTTCGACCTAATTTCTGGTTAATATCGCAGCGTTCGGTCGATTTAGCAGAATCGAATATTTGAATGCAATTAAATGGGATTCTTGCTTATTGAAGGCAAACGAAAGGCTTATTGTGTCAGTGAACCCGTTAAATGCAATGATTTTATTGCTTTAATCTAGATTGCAAATGTTATTAACTTGCTGGGCTATGCAGAGTGTAAAAATTACTAAATGTATTTTGGCAACAAGAATTGTTCATTTTCCCCTCCCACCGCATTTATAAAAGGCACAAGCTTAGATCTTTACCATCTATTACATCTATTGTATCGCCCTCAAGAAAGAGTTTCCTAATTTGGTTCCATTCTTTACAGCGAGAAAATAAGTTGTTATGGAGTTTCAGGTTTTACATGGTGGTAGTCGCAGATGCCATAGTTTGCTATCCTCATAATTCACTAGAGGAAAAAATTCCCAGAACGGGCAAGGAAAAAGAAACCCATGTTTATTGAAGTGCACTTTATCCTAAATTTATATTATTGGAAAAATGCTGTTTTGTTACTGCTATTAGCATTTCATTGGAAGGAAATAATGCATTTAATGGGTTAGAAAAAGTTCAAATTGGAAAAATACCCATTTTCCTTATAAATACAGTCATATATTGGAAAAAACGCTTTAGGTTAGTCCGTACTTGATGTATTTTGGAAAATGATTTAAAATTCAGTCGCTAAAATTATGGTGGACTAGCTTATAGGTGAAACCCTATTATGCACCTTTCATTTTTAAAATAATATACAAATTCCGTTCATAATAAATTTTTACATTTTTAGTCGCGCATCCAGTCGCTAAAATCACCCCTGGACTAGTTTATGAGTCAAATCACAGTTGTAACATTATTAGATTGTTTTCAAATAAAATAAAAAATTTTAATAAATGCTTCAGTCGCTAAAATGACCCTCTAAACCAAACTCTACGAAAGGTAGCCGGGTACTAGACGGTTATGGGGCCTTCAGCCTTTTAAGGTAGGTCAGCCGATTGAGAGGCGGTGCGCTACCTTCAAAGCTTGCGGTGCCGCTAGGGGGGGGGTTGGGCGACCGGTCATGTAAGGTAGCCGGGCCATCGGTGGGAATGCTCAGCCTCAGGGGGGTAATCCCTTATGAGTATGTATGAAATATACCAATTTTTCTCTGCGATGAAAAAATATATATACCAGTTTTTCCTTATGTAAAATAAAAACCCCTATATTTTTGTCCCTTCGTACACCTGGGTTGTTCTTTTGTTAAGTGTGAACTTTCACGTTCGTAAAAGCGATGACGCAAACAAATAACGATGTTCCTTTATGTACGCTTACAGGATTTGCGATGCGTCACCGCGTAAGCACTGCTCGTGATCACTGCTTAGCGATTTAGCATAGCATTTTGCTGACACCGTGCATGTGAAAACACGATTACCGATCGCGTTTTTCACGTATGCTATAATACATAAATAGAGCGCGAATATTGCTGTCTGATTCAGAATGTTATTTGAATCCGTTTACAGTATTTCCGAGTTTTTCATCTTCCAAAAGCGCTGCTGATTATCCTCTAGTTTGACCTGCGAGAAACTAAATTTCTCGCCCCCGGTGTCTCCTCCAGTTCGATCTGGGGCCCAGTTTAGTTGCACCAGGTATTTTCGATGCAGTTTCGTAAAGACAGGGCTGCGTTCAAAATTATGCATCTACAGTCTCCACGAGAAATCGGTGCAAAATAATCGATCGAAATCTCGATTATTTTGCACGAAATTTCAATTGATTATAATTTTAGCCTCATTAATTAATTTCAAATTTATAAAATTTCGATTATTTTCCATTAAACGAAATTTCGATCGATTTTGATTTCGGTCATTGCGATTAAACGAAATTCCGCTTGATAGCGATTTCGATCGATTTAAGTCTCGATCGTTTTCGATTGCCCTTAATGTTGGCCACAAGTGTACCTAGGTATGCGTTAAAAATATTTGGTGACCAACCGAGAAGAGAGTTCCACCACAGTACACGTTGACATACTTCCGGTTTTGTGCGGAGTCAAGCATCGTCCCCATAGAACAAAGCGACTGCTATAAACAACCCAAAACAGAGTCTATTTTCTACTAACCTGAAAACGTAGTCACATTTCCGAATACAGTTTTCTCCCTTCGCCACGACGGTTGTCTTTTCTTCGCTCCTCTGGGCTTTACAATTTGGGTCTTAAATGACTTAGTGCGTTGAAAATGGCAACTCTTGTGTTTGAAAATATGTAGACAAACACAATTTAACCATCATAACAAATAATTTAGACAACACTACGACAAACTTCGAACGCTGCCGCTCACGAGACATGAACAACGTTCGTTTAGTACTTCTCATCAAAACAAAACGTAATTTTGCATCGTTATGCAGGAATGAACACGAAGGTGTAGTTATCTAAAAATGTTCATAACTACAAGTTCGTGCCAAACTTAAGTTAAAGCTCCACATGTAGGAATCAATCCGAAAGTAACAAAACGGACTTCGTCATGTTACAATAATAGCGGCAATGTAAAAGTGTCTGACATGACGACAAAGGAATCTACGCTACAGGATGGCGTGGTTCTTGTTCGATTATAATCGTACGTCGACTGAACAGTCGCTTTGTTTTTCGAACCAAATTGTGTTAAACAGCGTGACAACGGTATTCCTACAGCTCTTCATTGCTTTCTTAAAAGTGACAAAATGAACTAATTATTGTTCGCATTCAATTCATGAAATTCCTGACAAATTGTAATGAAACACAAAATCTAAGAAAGCCAAAATGTGTTTCTTAGATTTGTGAGACATTTACATAATGAAATATTACACATACATCTTACATGTTTATGCCACATAATCGCACAAAATTCATCGCCAGACCCTGGCACAACTAGATTACTTTGAACAAATTCGTGGCGGCCAGAAATAAAACAATATCATTTTGACCGAAATACTGATTCAAACCGTAACATATAATATTCAGTAACGGAAAAAAGAAACGTGTTTGTAAACGAATAATACAATGTTCGTTTACGTTCGATCATAAACAAACGCAAGACATTCGACCACAAACACAATGTTCATTTGCATTTGTGTTTATTTCTATACAAACGTTCTAATGTTCGTGAGCGATAATTTCCTTCACATTTTGTGTCGTTTTTATGTTCAAACTTTTATTTGTGACAATATAGCACTCGACAAAAATAACTCAAACAAACGAACATCGATCAGAAAGCGAACAAAATTTGCTTATATCTGATTCTTTGGGTCGCTGCGCTTTTTTATTTATTGATATATTTACAGGTGTCGGTATACACTTAATTTGAAGATTTTGCGATTTTGGTTTTCCAGAAAACTGTGTTATCGACACTGGGAGCTACTATGCGTATTCACTAAACCTTTTCATGCGGAAGATTGCAAAAAAAAAGATTTGCCGATATGGGGTTGGTGATTAGTCTCGCAGCGCGTATAAAGTATATTGATTTGGGTGTTGATTGCAAACAAATTTACATTTCGGGGCCGGACGCAAGTCGACATCGCAATGAGATATCAAAAAATGTTTTCGCAATTTTTTTTGTGTGATTCATGAACAATATTAACGTGGCTCCGATATATATATATAATATATAAATAATATAAAATAGATGAAGCAGCACCGACATCAAAGATGCACTCCCGGGTTATCTGGGCCCAAAAATCAGATTTTTGCCCGGCGTTGAGGTCAATATTTAATAAGTCTCAAACATTGAATCGCGGAGCCTTGCCTTTTCTGGTCGATATGTTTTGTCTAACTTGATGTGTTTGGCTTGAAAATTCGTGGAAGCTAAACATTTGAAGAGTCACAAACCATTATTTTTCATCAAATGGAGTCATATTAGCCTAAATTTTGAGCTCATATCATGTTGGAAGTACTCAAATTAACTTTGGATTGACAAGTTGGTTTTTAAATACTATATAGGTAGGAGAAGGTCAATATATTTTTTGATGCCCTAATTATGACATTGGCACTATGCCCTAATTTACCCCGCAAAATTGCCCCAAATGTAGATGTTAGTGCCGGTTTGAAGTCCTTAAGTTAATTTTGGATAAGAAAATTTGTGTTTAAATGACAGATACTAAGTTGTCAAAGGTCACGTTCATTTTTGGCTAGCATAAGTATGATTTTGAATCTTTGAGCGCCCCAAAATACCGCAAATTATCTTAATATACTCAAATTACAGAGTCAGATCCTGTTTAAAGCCGTTAGATTAATTTTGGCTATGCAAATTGGTATTTACATGATAAATACAGTCGGAGAAGGACAAATTTATTTTTTGGCTAGCCTAAGTATGATATTTTGGCTATTCTATACCCAAAATACCCCAAAATGGCCAAATTTCGGTATTAGCTCTTGTTTGAAGTCCCTAAATTAAAAACTAAATTTTGCTAAGCAAATTGGTGGTTAGATGACAGATACTAGGCCGTGGAAAGTCAATTTTTTTGGATATTGTTGAAAAATGTCTGTATATGGAATAAGAAATCTATATATATACTCAAATACGAGCGAATATGGTGTGTTGGCGCATTGCACCTGGAGGTAATGGGGTAAAATTATTTATATATGTATGAGACAGTGGCTTTCAGTTAGTAGTGGTTTCTGTATCGCTTTTAACGCAAGAAAAATACATTATTGTGGCAATATAAATATATTGTGAAAATTATTGTGTAATAAGCCCAACTAAAACAGCATGGACACCAAGAATATAAAAATTTTACTCAAGACTGAAAGCAAATAACTGATGTAGCATTGCTGATGCCCACGCCCTTATAGACAGTTACTCCGGGGACATCATGATACAAAGGGTTAAATTGTATCTGTGGGCAACCACTTAGTCCCCTTGTATATACATATGTTATACCGTAACGCATAATTTTCAGTCATTTATGTAAATGGACACTAATATGATTGTGGACATACACTGCAATATAACGTTGTACATGTATCTATTTTACTAAAATGTGACCAGGAATTCCGGTTCCGGTTCGGCGAAAATCGTGTTCCGGTTGCGGCTCCGGCAAAGGGTAAAAACCATACCGGAACCGGAATTCTCGTTTAAAATTTTTATATGAAATTTTCCACATTTTTGCTTCATCTCTGATCCAAAAATATGTAATATACTATACAATGATCAAGCTCCAATACAACCAAGCAAAAGAAAAGATTAACTAAACAATTTGCCATCTGACACGTAAGTAGGGCGCATAATTTCAGTAGGAATTTGTCATAATAACCTGCAGAAATTTGTCAACAAATCAAAACCAAGTTGATGCTTGTAGCAGGTATTTCACACATTCAGAAGTCTCCGGATTATGTTCGATTTAAACCGGTCCAACTGGGTAACACAGTATGGCTTACGTAGAAGTATTTAGCGCATGCTTGGCTAACAAATTGCGTCAAGCACCAGCCAGTGCGCTTGTAAACTTTGTAAATCAGGCTAAATTGAATTAACGTAACGTTATCTGCAAAGCAGCCAGAAGCTGAGTTTTTCGTATTGAGCTATATTTATTGAAACTGTGCGAGCAATATAACAGTTTGTCTGATTTATGGCATTCTGATCAGAAAGTTATCATTGTAATCTAACTGACGGGCAATGTTTGTCCAACACTAGCCGAAATACTGTCTCTTACCACTGATCAGAAAATTGCTTTCTATCCATTAATTTCTCTTAGAATCATACAAACCAAAAATTTCAAGTTTCCTACAGAAAAACATGTAACAAACGAATGTGTAGTAAAGGTAGGCGACAGGGGACAGAGCTAAGGTGTTTATTCTACGCTCAATGCGTTGTAAGCACATTCAATTTGACGCAGTATACGCAAGGATGTATAGTGGAGGGCATTTTTTGTTCTGGGTATCAAAAAACCGACATTTTGATCGATAAATAAACATTATTAACTTCCTCAGTATATTTAAAGTTTCAGAAAGGCAACAATGACATCGCAATACATTGAGTTTAATGTAGAAGTTATTTTAATGCATTTTAAATCCACTATACCTTAATTTGTTCCTTCATCTGTTTTACTATATATAAATTTCGAAGACCAGGTTCCGTTTCCGGTAAATTTCGGTTCCGGTTATTCCTTGAATGTAGAAATTTTCGTTTGGTAATCATATTAAATGAACACGACTTATAAAAAGCAAACATGTTCTTGTATATTTAAAAATATACTTTACTTTATCCAGTATATTTTCTAATATGCTCACAGCATCGAAAAAATCTTTGTTGTATTATTTTAACGCCGAACACAGAATAACAGAAGGTTTCTTAGTAATAGCTGTTTTGCTATTTACAATGATCGTGAACTGTACAGGGCTTTTGTGTACCTTTGGTAGGACCTTTATGAAGGGAAGATATCGATCTTCTCTTGGCGTTTTAATACCAAATTGGTTGTACACCCTAATTAAGCGGCAGCTTTATTTTTATTTTCTTATAAACTTTATTGTTATGGACCACTGTGTCTAATTCTCGTTTTATCGGCTCCATATAGAATTTTTTACACGTGAAAAAATAATTTTGACAGGCTTTGTCTGTGTGCAACGTACTTGTCTTTCAACTCTGCTAAACAGCTATTGAGGGTTAAGTTTACAAAATGGAAGTAGCTTATGTGTGTAAACGATTTTTTGATACCAAAATAGTTTCTTTGAATTTTTCACTAGTATAGTTTACTACATTTCCATGAGGTTTGACAGTATATTAGTTTTTAATTTCGCTATATCCAAATATCTAGCAATATCATCTCAAAAACCATTTACCATTGTATCAATTTTAATTGATTCATTAAAGCGAAATTTGGGGACCTGTTTCAAACACTTTAAGTAAGTATAGTTCACTTGTGATATTCGAATTACCACAGATATATCTGTGGTGTTTATCTGTAAATGGGCTTGAGTCACAATAACAAATACCGGTAAATTTTTTGAGATTAGGTTCACATACGGGTTGCCTATAATTAAAAATCTTAGAGCTAATCGGTGTTTTGTATTTAAAAGCGACGATGGTTTGATGAATTTCAATAATTTAGGGTCATTTCTAAAATGAATTGGTCTGATATTACCTAAATCCGGGAAAGTTGTCAATTTATTTAAGCTAACATCATCAAATATTTTATGGGTGAAACGAAGAATACTACTATTGGACCTTTGTGTATATTATTTTTCTTGTGATTATGTTCACCGTAGTGGTCAATTAAGTATAGTCCAATTTTTTAGCGTGTGAGAGTAAAGTCTGAGTTTGCCAGTGTAGTTACTAGTGTACTAATGCTATGTTTACTGAGGCCTAGTAGTATTTTAGTAATATTTTTGAGAAAAAAATCATCGCTTCAGATATTGTAAATATCTTAGGAATATCTGTAGGCGCATTTTTATGTCTCTGACTACGTCTACGTCTACAGTAAGAAATCGTAAATGTTTCATAATGTTGACTTATGTTCTTCGATTTCTGAAAATTTGTCATTAAGATTGTACGGAGCTTTAGTTTTACGACGTGCAATCTAGTGATTTCTCTGCACCTCCTATAGTTTGCGATATCTTGTTAAAATCTTCGCTGTCATCAAGTTTCTTGATATTTTGGAAGCTACAAGGTCGACTGTTGAAATGGTGACCTAGGGATTTGCTATATTTCTTATGTCTCAGTACCGAATTCCTATTTTTACCAAATCTATTTCATAGTGATCTAACAGTTTCTTCAACATACTATGCGTTCCAATTAGTGCATGTGATGAGATAAATAATATTTTTGGTCTTACAGTAGAATATTTAATGTTTATTATGCATTAACTTTATCAATATTAAATATTGAAAACTTGTTTGAAAAATATGCAGAAGTAAAGGTTGTAACTGGTTGCATGTAACACAGTTTTTTGACATATCACGTTATTGGCTAAATTGGGGACAAACAGTTTGGTACTAGGTCAAGATCGAAAGTATTTTGGAAGTTATGGTCCGAGAGCGAATAAAGCACGAATGTCCCGAGATTCTTAGTACACCCAACCATTTAAGGCCTGCAGGGGACTGGAGGCCATTTAATTATTTGAAGGGTCAAGTCGAAAGTCCATTGGAAGTTATGGTCCGAGAGCGAATAAACCACGAATGTCTCAAGATTCTTAGCACCCCCAACAATTTAAGGCATGCAGGTGACTGGAGGCCATTTAATTATTTGAAGGGTCAAGCTGTGTTAATGTGCGTAAATTTTTATAACATGGGAGCCCAACCAACGGCGCTCATTTGGGCACTACAATCCGCGCAATACAGATTCAAAAATTGGAGAAAATATATTACTAGTTAATGTGATGTAACATTGCGAATTTTTAATGTAATCATGTAGTCAAGCGCATGGGCAGTTTTAACTCAACGGTGTTAAAATACTAACATCCACACAGCATATTTTACTAGAAGCGAAAAATGCCCTTTTCGGGAATGGAAAAAGAAACCTTGTAATTGGAGAAGACTCTAACGTTAGGCAATGTGTGCTTAATTGGCTGTACAGAACATGTTTGTCGCCGAAAAGTGATTACACTAATAATGAAATACCGAGCTAAACGTGTGGCGGCAACAGTTTTACTTTGAAAAATGCATTTATTTGCTTGATGAACTGGAGACATATCATTGGTCTATCATGCGGTGGAAAATGTTCTATTGTTTTCAATTTTAACAGGGAGTTATAAGTTGTGTTGGGTAGCGTACTGTACTATAAGGACATTGCGGTGGAAATAACTTTGTAACACCAAAAAATTTGCATTAAAGAAAGAAAATTTTTTTAAACTAGTGGATAAATTACCCACGTGTTGTTTCACTTTATCACAAAATCAGTATGATTTGTGTATGATAATGTGTACAGCAACCTGAAACGAATAGTGTAACAGGGTCAAGCGCTTTAGTGACATTTCACTTTCTTAAAACTTCCTAGATTACTTCATTGGTTGAACAGATTGCATAAACAACAGAGCTCTTTCCTAGAAGATCAGCGATTGTTTTTTTACATTATTCAAATTTTTTAAACAAGCGCATTTTAATCACAAGAGTAACGCCGCTGTCTTTATGGCGTTACTACCGCAACCGCTGAGCTCTATTTGACACCAAATATTGATAATATTAACCACTATCGTTTCGTCAGCAAACTGATCATCACTACTGCGATAATTCACCCAGAAAAGACTACTGATACGTCACCACATGTTCCATATATAACAGTGCTATAACTATCGTGAACTTAATATTAATGATTTATAAATTTTTGGCGAGCCACTGCATTTGATGCTCGCTTGCACAAAGGACTGACACGACGATGGTCTTTATTTTATTGAGTATTGTGTGCCCACAATCACAAAGAATCACTAACTAACCTCTTTCGCTACACGGATATCAAGCCATGAACCTTCCCATATGGACCATGCGCCAACGCTGTGATGAGAACACATCATTTCAATCTAAAAAAACGAAAATTTACCTGAGGATATCAGATACCATGAACCAGTAGAAAGAATTTTAACAATTTCATTGTGAAGTTCATTGATAAGGGAGCAATGAATAATTTCATTCAAACTATTATATTACGTTAAATTATTGGATTTTGATATAAACATAAACTTTGGTTTTTTAATTCGTTAAATAAATTTATTTTAATTAAAACTATTTACGTTACTCGATAATTACATAGGTTGGTACGTCACCCTACATTAGTTTTTTAATCAAATCAGTTTTTTCAAATATCGTCAGCTTTGACAATGTTTAACGATCAATTCTTAATAGGCGAACCTTACATATTTGTTTAGCAACTGCAGTCCGGGAAAAACAAGCGTATTCGAAATCGGAATCCATCCAAATTTCGATTGGTCGAAATTTTATAGATTTGAAATATAATACATTTGCGCCAAAATAGAAATAAATTGAATTTCTTATAATCGAAATCGATCAAAATTTCGTTCAGTCGAAATCGATTAAAATTTCAACAGATTTCTGGGAGTGTCTGTATTTTTCAGATAGCACAGTAACGGGCAAAATACGTAGGTGCACAAATAAGGAAAATATGAACGTTCGTTCATAAACAAACGCAAAAATATACGGTAACAAACGTGACTTACGTTGGTTTGCGTTTATGTTCGTTTGCAAACATTCTAACGTTCGCTCGCGTTTCGTTTTATATTATGTACCTAATAGTTTCCTTATTTACAAAGTTGCAGAAATAATAAAAATGCTTTATCAGATTACATAATAATGTGACGTCGGTTGGATTTGTAATATTGCTGTTTGGTACAGCCAGCCATAGCATGATAACAAAGATTAGTAAAAATTGACATAAAAATGAAAAATAAAAGCAATAAACCATGTACATTCAGTAGTTAAACAAACTAAATGTAGAGTATAAGAACCTAGACACTTTTAAAAAATTCAGCTAGTTTAAAATTCAAGGAAATATTTATTTTTGGTACAACCATAAGTAAACGGTACTAAATGCCTTCAAGAAGGTTTCATATTAATACACATCGCAATCGTTCGAAATTTCGTTTAATCGATATAGAAATTAATACAAATTTCGTTTAAAAAAACTCATCGAAATTTTATAAGTTTGAAATTTATTTAACTGCACTAAAACCGAAATTGACTAAAGTTTTGTTTAATCAAAACCGATCGAAATTGCAATCGATCGAAATTTCGTTTAGTCGAAATTATATAAATTTGAAAGTTATGTACTTGCCCCAAATAGAAATACATCGAATTTCGTTTAATCGAAATCGATTGAAATTTCAACAGATTTCTGGCGGTGACTGTATTTTTCAGATTGTACAGTAACGGACAAAATGCATAGGTGCACAAATGACGAAAGTAAGAACGTTCGTTTATAAATAAACGCAAATATATACGTAACAAACATAACTTACGTTGGTCTACTGCGTTTATGTTCGTTTGCAAATATTCTAGCGTTCGCTCGCTGTCCGTGACTGTACCTAATATTTTCCTTATCTGTCAAGACATAGGCTGCGACTGTACATCAAACCTTCATCAGCTAACTAGTACTGCATATTCGAAGCTCGTGATTGCGTGTTCGATATTGCGCTAAAATAGCGTACTACAACTTCTGAAGAAGCTGTTATCATAAATTTACTGTTTTCTCCTCGAATTTAAAATTTTGGCGCAGTGTATTTCGATCGATTTGGATTAAATGAAAATTCGATCGATTTCGATTAAAAGAAATTTCGATCGATTTCGGTCGCTCGCTTTTAATGCAATTAAATTTCAAATTTTTAAAATTTTGATTAAATATAGATTAAACAAAAATGCAATCGATTCCGATTGATTGGGATTACACGAAATTTCAACCGATTTCCATTTCGATCGTTTTTGATTGCACTGCATTTTCGTTTTCGAATAATTTCGATTAAACGAAATTTAGATCGATTTCGAGACTTCGATTTTAGTGCACTTAAATAAATTCCAAATTTATAAAACTTCTATTATTTTCAATTATATAAACGAAATTTCGATCGATTGCGATTAAACAAAATTTCGAGCGATTGCGATTTCAATGGACTTTCATTAAACGAAATTTCGATCAATTTGGATCAGATCGATTTCAATTTTAGTGCAATAAAATATCAAATTTATAAATTTTCGATTAAATCTCGATTAAACGTAATTTCCATCGATTTCCATTTCGATCGTTTTCGATTACACTTATTTTTAGCCCCGACCAGTAGGCGAAAGTTGGACGACTCAACCAGTTCAAGTGTTCTAATAGGTCACCGATTCACCGTTTCTGAAACAATGTTCGTGCGCAGAGCGTCACAAACTTTTCGAACAGTTCGTGTCCATTTACATGGTAAAAACAAACCTGATGAAAAATAATTTGACTCCAGAGCGGACCACGCCAATACTGCTCATAACCAAAATCATAACAAATAACCTTATTAATTCGTCTGAAATGCATTTAGCAACCTAGTCATTATTTAAAGCATACAGCTGACAACCATCTCAAAATGCACCAAGTCTACAAAAGTTAGACTTTCATGTACCATACTGGCAGCTCAATACCATATTCGCACGACCACGTATGCCAAATGTCAGCCAAATCTAATTAATGGTTATACATAGCTTTCAAAATTTTGAACAAAATTCACCAAGGTTGGACCACAAATTTAGATTATTATTTAAAACTATGCACGTTCTTAGCATATCGAAGACAACCAAAGTTTATAAAATAACTATACCATAGTGGTGCAAGGTCCATCGGCTCACGGGAGCAAATGATCTCGGCGGTAGGAAGGGTAATCAAAAAATTTTCCTCACAATATTCCCCAATTTTAAGTTAAAATTTTTGTAATGTTACCAAAAATCTGCTAAAATTCGACGCGCCCATGCGGAGCAGCTGTGTCTGTGGTGCCTCAAGGGAAGAAAATATGGCTACGAACAGAGCGGTGGTACAACTCTTCGAAGATCAACCACCTACCCCCACCAAAAAGACTACACATTATAATCGAGTATTGACTACAATCGACTATACACATTTCTGGATACTTCGATGAACAAAAACTAAACGCTCCGTTATTCGGTAAAAATGACAGTGGTGTGATATAAACTCGCAGATGTGGTATTTTCGGTGGTGGTAATAAATATGTCGAATTCGGTGGGACGCAAAACCTCAAGGTGTCATAAAGCTTTGCATTGGTAACACATTTATTTTTGTTTTCAGCGGTTATAAAATATGCTAAGGAAAATAAAGACATAGGGACAATCGTTTTTCAAGATATTCCTGTAGCAGCAATTTGTCTGTTACAATGACTGAATCAACTCAATCCACAAACTCCAATAAATTTTCAATTCAAAATATGTTAGCAACCTCGGTAGCATCACATGGCCGAATGAAGCGGACAGTTTCCACGCCGAGATTGTGCTTGATAATTTCGAACCGTGACGAATGACGTGTAATAAAATCCACAAAGGTAGTTAAGTTTGATCCAAGCGTCGCTTTAACATCGAATGGAGCCTAAAATAAACTGGTAAATTATTATATACATCCTTAATATAAAATACTGCAACTCGCTCGGTTACAAATTAACTATAACGTGCGTCACGTGCGATAGACACTTTTACAGTGTTCTACAAGGAATGCAAAAAAAATTTCTTTTTGAAAACAGCCTAACAATAAAAAATCGTCTAGTTAATACCTGAGGTGTAACCTCAATATTAAATGAACACCATTAGATGTTTATCGCCAATAGGTTTAAAGTGTTCAATATCAAGGAAAATAGATTACAGCCCGGTGCATAATTTTATCGTAGTCATCAACAAGCTATCATTATGCCAATAGAGTAAAAAACAATATAAACAAGCGTATTCCATTTTAGCTGCAAAAAGTATAAGAAACTTTTGTGACAAAACTAATGAAACAGGTACAGTCGCAGCCAAAAATAAGTGCAATCGAAAACGATCGAAATCGCAAACGATCGAAAATTCGTTTAATCGCAATCGATCGAAATTTTATTTAATCGAAAAACGAAATTTTAAAATTTTGAAATTTATCTAATTATGCGAAAATCGAAAAGATCGAAATCGATCGAAATTTCGTTTAATCGAAATCGATCCAAATTTCGATGGATTTCGATCGATTATTTTGCACTTATTTCTGGCCGTGACTGTATTTTGTAAAGGAATTAAGCCAATACAAATCCAAAATGTGAGGAGTTACAAAGTAATGTGGTAGTAATACAACGGTAAATACAATGTGGAGGAATTTCCACCAGCTGCTAGAGTATAAAGACTTTAAGTACACAAGTGTGACAGCGCCGTTACGCTGCTGCATTGCGCGCTTCCAAAACGCAACGCCTATACGACCCCGCCTTTGGCAACCTCAAAGGCGGATCTAAGGGATTCACTAATGTCGGTCGGTCCCAAGAAGTTACGGGGCTTAGCAAGCCGTAGAGCCGCTTTACAGGATGTGTTCGGATCCTGCCGGATGGGTCGCGTACGTAGTATACGTGGCACTACCTTTGAGGTTTCTAGGGGGTTGGCTCTGTCACCTGCTCACACGCCAATCAGACCATTCCGCTATTCCGTATTCGGGTTCCACCTGAAAGTGTCGACCGAATATTATTTATGACCAGTAGCCCTCACTAAGATCCGACAATCCCTAGGCGTTTAACGTCGGATCACTTCTGCTCGATTGGAATTGTATCCTTGGTTGGCAAGTGGTGCCTTCGAATCTTCGTTGACGGTGAGGGATCCTTTGAAAATCAATATCCCACAAGTCGTACTTACACGTTGGATTATCGGCGAACCACGCTAAGACTTGCGATCTCTTCGACGTCAACTCTCAACGCAGGTCTTCGACTGGGGCGACAATTTCAAACCTCTTGGTACAACAAACACAAGAACACAGTGGGTTTTCAATTGTCATTTATTGAGGAGCTAATCAAATACGTGTTCGGTTGAAGCATAAGGCAATACGGCCACATAATTAGAAATATGAGCATACATTTACAAATACAATTTGTACCAAGGTCACAACACAAAAATAAGGATCGCATAGTTGGATAAAAGAATGAAGTTAAACCGTGGGTGCTAGCATTCCTAATTGAACATTCACAGCCGTATGTTAGATCAGTTCGATGGACTTGGGCGAACTGTTTCGACGACGACTGTGCTTACAGTACCCGCCAAAAATGACTGTCGCTCGCTCGCGACTCGCTCGACACTCGCTCGCGACTCGCTCGAGACTCGCTCGCGACTCGCTCGAAATAAATTTGTTCTAAAAATAGAATTTTCTATTAATTTAAATAGTTGCGAAATCTCGAGCGAGCCACTCGCTCGCGACTCGCTCGCTCGAAATGCGACGGTCATTTTTGGCGAGTACTGTATCTTACTACCAAAAGTTTGTGGCGATCACAAAGTGGATCGCACGATACAACTAACAGGGCGCATTTATAGATAACAATACACCAATCGGCTGGCTCAGGTAAGTTGAAGGCTGTTAATAAAGAAGAAAATTGATTTTTGTCTAAGTATGCTACATGGAATAGTCACGAGAATTGGATTGCAACTAATCTGTGGCTATCCAACTCTACGATATGTTATCTACAATTACAAAGGATGCGGATACATGGTACACAATACAAGTATACAAACAGATAATAACGACGGTATGATACAACAAGATAACAACACAACACGAAATGGTATTACAATACAGCTAAGTGGTACGACTCCTGAACAGTGCGATACATTCGAATGACACGACACGACAGAACAGTGAAATTATTGGGTAACTTATTTAAAATACTCTTAAGCTCTAAATAGCTATTCGTTCTCAGCTTAGGATTTGGTGCTCCGAGGATGCATTTATCAAACGGAAGTATATACGCACAATCGCACATAAAAATTTTAAACGGCAAACAGTGTTAGCGATCTTTTTTAGTCGGCTCTACTAAAATCTATCCGATGGCCCGTTCATCGGAACTTACCTAGTGTGACTGGCTAAGCGTGTGATTGTGCAGCAAAAGCGCAATACCTACAACAAAGAACAGGGACACTGTTACCGATTTCGAGGAAATATGAAAGCGTAAAGTGGGTTTGACGTTCACAGTACTGATTTTAGTGGGCTTGTGAACGGTTCGCGTTCGGTAACATCATTGTCGCTAAACAATGATATAAATGAGTATATATAGGCTGGATTCTTCAAATTGGGGGAAGGGGTGGGGGTCCTGCATTTTTCGGTCCCCCCTGGTTCAGAACAGGTGCCTCCGGTTCATGCCCCCGGCAAAATTTTGGACTCCCCCGGTTCACTGCCTCTGGGATAATTTTTCAGTTTCCAATCGGTCCAAAGTACATCAAATTTGATCAAAATTTGTACTGAAATTCTGTTCTGAAGCCAAAAATTTCGCAAATTTTGTCAAAATTTGCTTCAAAATCGCTTTTTCTCTCCATCAAAATCATTTTGGCAGTGTTTCTGACACTATTTTTAACCGTTTTTCTCTTGGAAAAATGCGCCCTGGCAAAATGGGGCGCACCCGTTTCGTAACTAGTGGGTCCCTGGTTCATGCCCCTTGGCAAAGCTTTCAGCGAATGGAGAGCCGAGATATGTATTGTATATATTTAGTGCTTAAAGTCGACTCAATTATGGTTCAAACATCTTGTACATGGCCGTTTCTAAAGCTAAACTGGTGAACCACTGCGAAACACAGCTGACATTTTATTTAATAGTAGATTGGGACCGAATTTCAAACTTCTAAGATTATCCTAAAAGTATTATTTTCCAACAAATTTCTCCTTGCTTTTGTACATAATGCCTATCTTTTAAACGCGAGGAAAATAATGTTTTTCATCCGCGAAATGTGTAATTTTGTGTTAATAAAAATTAACAATTTTGCGAAGGCGCTTGATCGAGCCTGATCCAGGCAAAATTGCTAAATTGAAACTAAGGAACCATTTTGAGGTTCACAGATGACCTAAACCTAGGTTTGGTTCCGGCAGAAGTTTTCTTAGTTCCTAACAAAAAGCACGGCTTCTATCAGAGCACTGCAAGATTCTAATGAATAAGGTGTTAAGTAGAATTTAATAGGGAAGTTAATTTCTTCTTAAGTTTTCTTGCTGTCCCCATACAATACAGTACAACTACTAACTTTTGAAATAGATAGGAATTTGAGTTTTAAGCGTTCTTACGACGTTTTAACCAAAGCCCTAGAGCTGAGTTTTTACTAGCGCGATAGCGGTTTGCCGTGTCGACTATCAAAAG
Source organism: Trileptium ribeirensis (assembly GCA_030248225.1). NCBI lineage: Eukaryota > Metazoa > Nematoda > Enoplea > Enoplida > Thoracostomopsidae > Trileptium > Trileptium ribeirensis. The sequence goes on from JASANE010002101.1 coordinate 150,131, forward strand.
ATGCCATGGTCATTAACAATATGGTAAAAGACGAAATTAAATGTCCTAAGTCAACGTCCGTACAGAGAATGATAAATAATCACGAACGTTGTGCGAATCAGTAACTCGAAGACCATTGTTTTCGGAGCTAAGGTTCATATGTTATGTAATAATTTTGCCAAAAGATTTTCTTAGGCGCTAGCTTGCGAGTAGCACTCAAGAAGAAAGTATGAGAGTAAAGTTTCTAACCAAATTTTGACCTGAATAACTCTAATTATTTGACATTGGAATAAGTACAAGTAATGAGGGTTCAATGGAACCACGAAGAATCTTTCTATTCATTCCTCGATTTAGGGTGGAAATTTGTTAGGCGGTTGGGACGGGACGTTATTATTAAGGCTCGAAATAAGGTTCCAGTGGGAACATAATTTGATGTCCTAATAATATAACTTACATAAATTTTGGGAACTTAAAGACCATACTGATTCCTACGTTTACTAGTGTACTCGTGCCCAATCTGAGCAACGGGCGTATCTCCATAAAGCAGGTTTTGAAATATTTGCAGTTCAAATTTCATGGTCACAGATAAACAGTCATAACTAAACAGCAAAACAATACATACAAAACTTTTGCATATGACTAATGTGGCGTTAAGTCAGATGCCTGTGTATGCTGAGCCATGGTCATTTCTTAGGCGTAACTATGGCATAAGGGCCGCAAATTTGAAAAAAATGGTAGTTACGCCCTTTGCTCAGACTACCCATAATTTGATAAATTTTATAAAATTTCCAGTTGCAAAAGGCGTATCTTCCAGTCAGAATGTGTACTTACTGTAACAAAATGCAGTAATTGTCATTCTGAGCCGTCCGAATCACTATTCTCCTCTTCCGCATCCGACATGCCACTTTCATAATCCTGGTCTTCTCCAACACCGTTATCAATTTCTGTTCAGAAATGCAGTCGTTCGTTTGCACTTGTAGGCCGTTATAAAAATGCCAGTAGTCCTGAGCAATCTTGCCGCTTGAGCAGAGACTCATAAGATCTGCTTTCTTGTCACGAGAAATTCCCAACTTCAACGGATACGCCAAGGGAATATAGCCGAACAGCTGTGGTTCCTTTGATCTGCGACGAGCCGAAACATCTCTCACACGAGCTAATTCGAACACTTCGAAAGGTGAGCTGTAGTCACAGCGATACTTGATTTCGAATGGCCTTTCTTTGTAGTATTTCAAGTTCTTAACACGATTCCAGGGAATATTCGGCCTAATATGGCAGAAAATACGCCCGGCATATTGACGAAAATCGGGGAAGCTTAAGTGATTCAGCACATTAACCGTAAACGGATTATTGTCCCTCGCCAGTTTTATGACATTCACCCACTCGTTAGGAACGCTGATTTCTAGTCCTCCAGCTTTTCTCTCTATGTTCGAATGCATACTGTCACATTCCAGGAACGTGTGTCCGCTTTCGAGGAATTTCTGCTGGATAACTTTCGGACCAGCATTAAAACGGGCAGCGTACAGCAAGGCGGTCGCTACAAACTGGTTCCTGTTTTGACCAGCGCAACAGTCGGACCATATACTAACTTCTTCGACTTCTGGTGGAAGCTTGTTTATAATATAATCAACCAAACACCAGCCTATTTCAATCGAACCACGCCTTCCATCTACTTCGGTCCAGTAGTAACAGTGACCTTTTTGCCCTTTCTGATTGCAAACTGTGAAGTTGTAGCTAGAGAGTTTTCGCTTGTAGAACAGCAAAGATACCTCGTTGTGTGGCAGGTATAAAACTGCCTGTAGATCACAGGTTACACTGGAGGAATTCAGGGACGACAAAGCTCGCTCTTTATCCGCCATTTACAATGCAAAACTCTGTGACTAATTCATCAGTGGCGGAGCCTGGGTCATGCAGATCCCAGCAACTGGGTACCAGAAAGGGAAAAAATCGCTAACAGTACGAGTTGGCAGCAGCTATTGCAAGAAATTACGTTGTCTCATACTATTAATGCTTGTTTAGCAAAGGGAATATCTGCGACGCAATAATTGGTATTAGGAAGCTACAATTCTGAGCAAAAGACGTAACTTGCAGATACGCCTTCTGCTTTTATACGATCAATCAGAGCCTTTTGCAAATTTTATCGCAAGTTCGCTAAAATGAAAGCTGCAGTTACGCCCTTAGCACAGATTGAAGTTGGTCACAGTAAACATCATTCTACGTCAAAAACATAAAATCGGTAAAAATGTTAGTTACGCCCTCTGCTCAGATTGGTGACGTACTATATACAAATTTTAGGTCCAACTTCACAAAGAAGGATCTTGGCAATATCGCAGTTATTGGCGGTCCAGTGCGGAAACGCTATATACGGGTAGTCAAAAAATGCTGATTGTTTCGCCCTATAACCACGTGTAAAGGAGAATCCCTATGTGGCGCTTCAAGCAATTGCCACTCATCTGTCTGTCACTCTACATAAACTGTATAGATATATCGTGCAACTGCATATATTCATGTTTCATTTTGGGCATGGAGGCAAGAGTTAAAAGTTAGTTTAACTAGCTAAGTCTCCGTTCAGCGTTGGAATTTATGGGTAACGATGACTCGTAAGCCATCGGCAACGGTTCTAACTTGAGCAAAATGGCATAAGTCAATTATATTGAAATCGCAGTGTAACCTACGTGGTCCTAGGGGTGTTTAGTCCCACCGTAGATTACACACAACTACGACGATGCGAGCACCAAGGGCTATTTACTTTATGAGCTTATTCTTAAGGCCTTAGTATGTCACCACTTATAATAAACTTGTTTATTTCTATCAGTACAACACAATTCAAATAATACACATATAAGACACATAAACGGCTGAACCGTACTCACCTTGATTGCGCAGCTTCTGAGGAAGACTGAGGCCCTGATCTAACTGCACAACCGCTTAAATAACTTTTCTAAACCCGATTTCTTGGAACTCAAAAGAAACCTAGTTCTCAAATCTCCCTAAGCTGTTAATTTTTAATATAATGGTTGCCAACCGGGTTGTGGATTCTGAGAATTGTAAAATTCGCTCTCTAACATAAATTTTAATTTTTGCGTTAGAGAACCCCTTTTTATGAAATTCTTGGAATCTCGAACTCAAAACAATTTTCGTGAAAATTCAGCAGAAATACACTTACATTTCCGCTAATGTAAGTGTAATAGTTAAGGCACACAGTGGCTACACTCAAATTCAACATGCAACCACACTGTAGCCGTAACACACAAGTTTTAAAATTTTGTATTATTTTACACTCTCTTAAAGTTATAAGTTTCAAGAACTAAATAAATTCTTATTACCAGAAATGGCCGAGGGGATGAGGTCCGTAACTTCTTAACGGGTGGACCAAGTGATGCCAAATTTGGTATGTATAATCTAGAGCGTGCTCTATGGCATTCGGCATTAAAATCCACATATGCCCAAACCATCCCCCCTGCCGGTTACGACCAAAATTATACAGATTATATTTTTGTAAGCCCAACATGCTGGCAATTTTACAATTTCAAAACAATAAATTTTACAATACACAACATACGACATCGTACCAACAATCGCAATTCGCGTGCCATTACATACACTATAAGTAATGTCAACAAATAAACAAGCACAAAGGCACTCATAATAAATAGTTTATGCAGCATATTGTTCCTATACCCTATAATATATACATATATCGCACAAATTACATTAAGCATATACACGTGTCACGCAAGCTACATTACGCATTATTCAACAACAAATGCGCGGCGCGTAATACATGTGACAAGGCACCAAGATGACGCAGAGTTTCCCACGGAAATTTTAACACAATAGAAGCGTATGAAATACACATAAGATGGTAGGATCAGATTAGTAGGAAAACTATTAAACGGGGGTTCAACACGTCACATTATCCCCTCCGTCGGACAAAAATTTGTCCCCAAATTTTCCTAATCATACACATATTCACAGCGCCACCGCATTAGATACAAGCATACACACATATATTAATTATGCAATAACCATTTGTTAAATTACTGTAGTTTTTACGGATTTTCTATAGTTCGTAAATCACTGTTATGAAATACCTTTTACTAACGTATATATTTTGTTCATCGACAATATTATTCATACGTTATTTAATATTGGTCATCTTTACAATCCATACAGGTTGTGTAATTGTCAGCTATATCAATGATCGGTTTTCGACATAAGTCCATCATCACCCCATATATTGTCGTACAACGAATACGAAGAACCAATACCAGCAATTCCAAACCACCTAGTGTGACCGTAATTACGACCCCCAATAAGTCGCCACATTTGAAACCCAGTGTCAGATGCACCACAGCACACATATCACAATCAAATCCACCGCGACATAACACAGTAGACAACACGGAGTAACCGGAGAATAAGCATATAAGCATAGAAAACTATTTGAGCTGTGGTTCGAAGGTCAACGGCATTGCTTCTCCACAACACATTCAATTGAGTATACATATTAAATGCGATGTATAACAGTGATTCAGCATTGTCGTCAAAATCTTCCAACGTTAATTTCACATTATACATGAATACATTAAATTTAAAGACACACATATTCTTTTACACACAGGCTATGTTGTACTCACAGTAGCTCACAAATTTTATGTTAACATATTTATACATTAAACTAAGCCAAACACTGAAATATTATTTTACCCCACCATCACAATACATATGCACACCCAAATGTTCACGGACGATCCAAAATAGGAATACCCTAATTTTCTCTGGTTTGACAAAATCACTGTTAAAAAAATCACGATATATACATACACAATATAAACGCCTGGCTTTGCGCTAGACACATTACTGGCACGTCACATAAGTTTGTTTTCTCAATCATTCATGTTGAATCTTAGAGAACGTAAATGTATAGCTATGTGTGGTTATTATTGTTTTACATCGACATTTTCTGTGATGCGTATGTTTAATCTTCAATGCAAGCATGAATATATTTGCATGTGTAGAGCAGTTTTTATCGCTGATATTTTTTGCAGCCACATGAAATGATGAAAAATCATGACACCGCATCATTATAATATTATTAGTAACTCTAGCCAGTACGCGGTTTTGTTGGCGGGCGTTTGCATTATATTTACTATTATACATGCTTTTGCTGCAACTACGGTATTGTCATGAACGAGAGGTACATTATCCAAGCACGTTAAGCTGTCGAAAACTGCTATTCATTATACATTATATTACATTACACTGAGCTATAGTTGTTTACTCCGATTACTAGTACGCATAAAAACATACACACTGTACGTTATATGCATTTAGTGTAAAATTTATTGCAGTCAGCTTGCGAAGCTTTCAATATTTTTTATAAAAAAACATGCGTTTGTAGTGAGTATATTTTTGCAACTGGCATCTGTTTTTTTATTAGACGACAGCCAAAACAACGAAAAATATTTCCTCCTTATATTAAGACATGTTATACAATATTTCACTTACCCATTTGATAAATATGGCTAGGCACACAGGGACATTGCACCCCCTGTGTGTCTATTTTATGTACATGTAAACGGTACACAGGGACATTATACCCCCTGTGTGTCGATTTTACAATTTTGCGGTACAGGCACACGAGGATTAATTCCCCTTGTGTGTCTTTTTTTGTTTTAACGAAAGACACGAAAAAGCAACCGGACTCACAGGCACATAAATTCTCCCTGTGGGTCAACCTAGGGAACCCACATGCATACACAAACTAAGACCGTTGGGTTTCCATTTTAAGATTAAGTAAAATATTTTGCAACTTCCATGAGTTGAGTTTTAAATTGAGATAGAAAATTTCACACGATAGTGCAGAGGCACAAAACACAAAATTTGCATACACAAATGTGATGTATAAAACGACACATTTAAGGTTCACCTGAGGAAAATCAATTTTTGACCCTTTTTACACGGGATTACACCCCTGAAAAACATATATAACTGCAACAAAGTCGACCTGGATGGCCACTAAACCGGAGCCCAGTTCGCAAAACAAACTGTAGATAAGGTGCAACA